>KB671169.1:396465-437842 GCA_000349105.1 Anopheles epiroticus | reverse complement strand
ACTTGATCAAGATCAAACTAAAATTAAAAACTATTAATTAATGTTTTCAGCACCGTATTCATTTGGGATCTGTATGTTTATCCTTTCATGTTATTGTTTTAATCATTTTCGTTGCTTGCCACCATTATTATGCAACCACTATCACCTGCGCTTGATTAGTTTAAGTGAGTGAATTTATTCGTCACATTAACCGCATGCAAACTAGTGCGCTGCATCGTAACAGCACCACCAAACATCAAGCTCCCTGATTTGTTACACTTTTCTGCTCCACTTCTCAAGCACTAGCGTTAGAGCTGAATAACGCTCGGGAACACGAGTTTTTTTTTCTCCGTCAAATCTAATTTCCCGGTCACGTTTAGCTGACTTTTGTCATATAAAAATCATTTGCATATTCTCCGAGCCAGTCAGTACGGATTGCTGCCCACTATCGGAAGCAAGTGTTCCTTCGCTGCACTGAGTCGCTTTTGTGATTTACAGCGTTTCAAACAAACATGACATTCCCACGTCCCGCCTTACACGGCTGGCCTGTCCTGTGCGCTTTCGCCACCGTGGCCCTGTCGCTGGGAGAGTACACTGCCGCCAGCTATCTTCGCGATGTCGAGCTCATAGGTCCAACGCCACAAATCGAACACAATACCGTCTACTACTATCCCAGCTACGTCAAGGGTAAAGATCCGGTCGAGGAGTACAACCGGCGGCGCCTGCACGTGAACACGGGGAACTATATGGAGCAGGAGGAAGAGCAGGAAGCTGAAGGGGAAGAAGCGCAGCCGCACAGAAGCCAGCAGCAGAAGGCCCACACGCCCGATGACGGTTGTTGTTCGAAAGCGAAACGAAAGCGGAAGTACACGCGTGGACGTGCGCATGCAAAGCCAAAGCAGCGTGTGACCGATCCGGTGCGCGTGATCGATGCGCAAACCGATCACGAGTACAACTACTTGAAAATACGCCAATCGGCCAACGGTGTGCCGCGGTATGTGCGGGACGATGTGGAGCTGTTCGACATAGTGCAGCCGGGAAATCGCATCCAGGAAAAGCGTCCGATTAGGCGCAGAACGAGAATGGTGGAGAAGCACGGTGGCAGCGGTGAGCGTCGCTACGAAGAATCGGATCCACAAGTGTTTGCGTACGAACGGTCGGACGTGGAACCGATCGAGAGAGCGAACTCCAATCGGGAGGGCCGACCGGAGGACAGTCAATATTTTCAGTAAGTGTTGTGGCACGATGACCCAAAAGCTAATGCTCACAAGATACTTCTTCAGGGATACGTTTCAATTTCAAAAGTCACCCCTGGAGCTAGAGTTTGGCCACTTGTTCGAATCGAACGATGGCTGGGAGGAGCGGTACGAGCGACAAGATCACCAGAACCATCGGCATCAAGGAAAAGTAATTTTGATGGATATTTCCACGTAGCTAATCGGCTAACTTTGGGTGGCTTTGGAGCATCTCCTGTCTTAAAACCAACGAAACCGTTCATTCTTGAAAACTTTTTCCCATCGCCTAATTTTCATTCAAAAAGCTATTTAACACTCTTCAAATAACAATCCACTAACACCGTACATCCCTATCCGCCTTGTAGATATGCAGAACTGTTCGGTGATGGATCATTCGCTGCCGGTGCAAGGCGAGGCAACGATCAGCACTACGTCGAACAGATCGAACGCGGCTCGCACGGTGTCGGAATCTTTCAGAAAAAAGTATCTATGCTCTTCACCACTCTTCACAGACATGCTCTAAACCATCCGCTTCGCTAAATACTAAACACCCCCCTTTTCCATTTCCACTCACTCTGATCTCTCCCACACCAAAGGTTAAATGGGCCGACAAGAAGGGTGGCTTCGGGGAGCACTACTGGGACCTGAACCACATCCAGCCGTCCGTTTCCCACCGCTAGGCAACCGAGCGGTGCCGAGATTAGCAGATTAAGGCCAACGCGGACAAGGTGCGGGACGGTACAATAAAAATCAACCTCACCAAACGGACAAATGTCAAGAGCATATGTCTTTAGGGCACGCGAAACGCGTTTGCTGGTCGTTGCGGGCCGGCTCTGTGCGCTGAAGCCCTGTTTTTTTCCAGTGAGGCTAAACGGAGTGCCTCAAAAGAATAGCGAACCAGCTGATCTAATGTGTCTGTGTGTTTAGTGCGGATGATTTATTTGGCAAATAAATATTTAAAAGAGCATGATTGAGGTGACGCTTTGCGATCAAAGTGTGCCAGCGGGTGACTCTGGCGTTGGGAAATGATCCATATTGTGGTAGGGTAGTGTGAACTAATGAACAGTTGAAGAGTTTGATTTGTAACTGTTGTTATGATCCAAGTTTCAAGCTGAGATGTTCAATATGTATGATTTTTATGAGAAATTAATTTTTCCTTTGATTTATATCCTTTGATTTATAAAATGATGTCCAGTATCACAAATATTTCCTTGAATAAGGTAAAATACTTTAGACTATTTGTAAGAATTAAAGCCTACGAATAAGAACATATGAATAGACTCAATGAATAATCTTAAGAAGCACACTAAAATTTCAGTTGTGAGAAGTGAAGATCACAAGAATTTTGATGAGCCTTCTTCCTATCAAAAACATTGTCTGTCTGTCATTTTTGTCTGTCTAATAGAAAATACTTTTCGGGTGTATCGCGTATGTGTCTAAACTAAATATATTTTAAGTTAATTAAGTAACTTTAATACGCTTCATACGAGTACACTTTTTATCTACAGCAGCGTTCTCTATTGGTCCAGACCAGACTACTAGGTTTCGCCAGCCACCGCCAGGAAGCGCTAGTGTAGATGGCGTTGTTCAATTACGCCTTGTACAATTTCAATTCAATCTCTCATGAAAAGGATGCAAATCTACTTACTTCAAGATAAAAAAGGATTCATAGTATTTTTTCAATTTTCACTAAGTGTTGCCTGAAATGGTTGCTTTACGCCGATGTTTCTTCTTCACTTTAAGTTGAGTTTAATATGTGTCTTCACTAAAACAGCATTTAAAATAATCACGTAAAATTGACACAACCACCCACTTTACATAAGATCGTGAATGAAGTTTGTATTTCTTTTCCTCACCGTGCTGTACTCGCCCGTTACATGGAAGGATCAGCATCATTAGTCTTATAACAGCAGCAAACACAAACTGACCACCGCGCCGAAATTGGATATAATATTCCATTTCGCACCGCCATGCCCTCGCTCATGCACTCCGGACGGTCCCGAAAGCAGAGCAACATAACCCCCATCCCCCCCTCCCTCCAACTGGACGATCGTTCGAGCGCACCGACGTGATCGTAACGCAATTTTCCAAAAGCGAACCCGAAACCGCCGGCACGCGAAATTGAACGGTTTGCTGTTTTGGTTATATTTTGTTTTTCCATTCTTTCGTGCGTTTGTTTCGCTGCTTGTTGTGTATCGCCGCTCGTTATTATTTCACCCCGCAAAACAGGGAGCCAGGGTTGTGCATGTTTTCCTCTCGCTCTCGCCCATGCCCGTACCTTAATATTATGTCATCGTGCCTGTACGAGAAGGGTAGCCGACAACAGCAGTTATAGCGAACACTAATAACAACCAAAAAAAAAAACGACTGCGTGAATCCATAAGGGAAATGAAATTCCCATCCCCTTGCCCGCGTTGCACGCGTAGAATCGAAACCAATCGTGCACGAAAGGTAGACGGGAGAGGGTGAAACACACACGTGATCACTGGCCGTACCGATGCACCGAGCAACCGGTTCACCCATTGATGAAAGAAGGGCCTTTTCGTATCGTTGCCACAGAAAGCCAACACCGAAAGCGCAGCCATAGACCATAGATCGGCCGCCCCGACAGTGAACTGAACTCTCAGAACCGAACCACTGAGGCATGTCGGTCTGCGAAACGCTTCTATCTAACTGTAACGCTCTACTAGATCATATGTTACATGCTCGGTGGTAACTAAGGAAACGCACTGCACTGCTGTGATCGTCACATTAGACGCCAAAACCATCAATCGTGATCACGTGTAAACTGACTCCGAGCTGCACCGCTTCAACTCCACCAAATGTCGTTTGGAAATCCTTTCGAAAGCCTGTTCTAGATTACTCCCCACCGCGCACGCTAGATAAGACAATACGATCCTCGGCACGATCTACGGTCGGGAAACCCCCCCCCCCCCCGTACCGCCGCCGCCACCCATGTGCATGGGAAAATGGAGGCTGAGCCACCGCCGGGGAGGTTTTCCGTTGGCCAATTTCGCTCCCACTGTGTGTGAGGTGCCGTTGCAGCTGTGAGATCGGCACTATCGGCAGCAATCGAGATCGAGAGTAATTAGCTCATTGCGGTCGGTACAGATGTGTTGCGGTTGTGTTGTGATGTGTGGCCGGGCTGGTCGTAGGTGCACTCGCCATTCGATGCACTTCAGCTTTCTGCTTCTAATTACGATTGCGCGATGGCTTTGTGGAAAAGCGAAAACAAAATGCCATTGGTTGCCCACCTTTGGCGGGTGGGATTGGGCCGGTGATACGGTTTTCATGCTTGGGAGAGGAAATATGAAACGATCAGTGAAGCTTTTTGGGGCACACTTTTGGAGCAATGTTGCAGCAATGTCATTGCGATGGAAATGGGTTTTCTTTGGATGTTTATTGATTAGTTTTTAGAGCCATTGTAGCATATCTGTGAAAAAAAAATTGTAAGCTCATATATTTTATACGATGACGATGTTAAAGATTTTTCAAGATTTTAACGAAATTCTTCCAGAATTTGTTCCAGCAGTGAGCAGTTTTGTTTGTAGTGCTCTGTTATCAGAGAAGTTGTCCAAATTCAAAGTGCATTACTTACTATCAACAGTCTTATTTTATTGGAACTGTTTTCTTTGTTAAAAGTGAAATCGACCCAAGAGAATTCTTTGTTAAAAGTGAAATCGACCCAATAATTATATTGGTGTAAATATAAAAATAACTAAAGAAATAGATAATTAGAAATAATTAAATTGGCATAAACCAACGAGAGGAATCAATAGGTTGGAACTCTCAAATTCTTTGTTTTGAAAGTGACTTTTAAGTGAATTGAAAGTTACTTTAAACAAAAAGCTATAATACAGACACATTACATCGAAGTTATATTTAAGATCAAGAATCAGTTTTGACTTTTGTCTCTAATAGCGTTCTGTGGAGGAGGGATTAGGGCTAAATAGAGCTGTATTAATGTTTTGTTGGGGCCAGCAAACACCAAACCAATTAAAAAAAGAAATTTAAAATGGCATTTCTTTTTTTTCTGTTTTCACAATCGTATAACGAATATCCCCCTTGTCCATTGCTTCCCTTTGTCAATCTCCTTTATCAATCCCAAACTCAAGATACTGTCATTACCATTCATTCAGATGGTTGTATTTTTGCATCACAATAAAAACCTTTAGTGTGCATTTCTGTACTCAAAACATATCATACTTTAATTTAGAAAAACTTGTACCAAGAACGCGTATTGCATTTTCAAATTACTCGTAGCGTACATTGGTTTGAATGTTTTTTTTTTACAGCTCAATACGTTTTGCTCCACATCGTCCACATTGCCCAAACGGACTGAAGTGTACCAATTAGAGAAACTTCACACTTGCACTTGCACCGAGAGCCATCAATTGAGCTCTCACCCGTTCAAGATCCAGCTCGACCCAACACCCCTTCGCTCCCCAGTAACAATAACAACCTTTTCATAAGCCTCCAAATCAAACTGTTTTCAATAACCGATACCCGCGCGGCTCAAGATGATCCAATCGAAAAGCTCAAGATCTTCTCCCCCAGCGGCCCAAAAGCTTCAAACGTCGCTTGTCAAACGGTCCGAGCGCGGCAGTTTTGCACGGTTGCGAACCCCCGGCCATGTGGGTCACCGGTGAAGGTGTCTCGCCCAGCAAGCGCTCGAGAGCGAAAAATCCGGGTCGAACGAACCGATCGGTGTAACAACATAATTAGTGCTTGCCCAAAACAAGACCCAAAGCGGGCAAAGGAACGCCACCAAGAAGGGGGAGGGGGGAGGGGGGGTCACAGAGTGGTGGCGTTGGCGGGAAAGCCGTGCCAAACCGTGCTGCACAAACGGCGCTACCATTGCGGCGGGTGGCATTCGAGATGATAATGTCTTGAGAAGTGTTTCACGGGCCCGATCTCAACCCCGATCGCTCGAAGCGGGCAGCAAAACTAAATCCATCCATCAGTGTCGATGGGGCGGCGAGATGGTGCAACCATTTTTTTTTTTTCGTTCGTTCGATCATTCGTCCCGGTCAATCTTAACCCGATCATCGGTGGGTGCGATCTTCGCGATCAATGCCCCCGTTCCTCCTGGTGCATACCTACCACCCGCACCCGCTGACATTTGTTGCACGAAATTTGTTGCAAACGCTCGGCACCGTGCTCGCGCCAAACCCAGACCTGGCAGACCTCCGCAAGATCGGCAGCAAAACCATGGTAAGATTGTTTTCTTAGCGCTTCGCGAACCGATCCTGGCATCCCGAACGAGCCGGTACTTATGTAAACTGCACACGGCGCGTGGAGATCTTGAAAATGGCGGTGACGGGAAAGGGAAACAGCAAATAATGACAGCCCTCCGCCAGCCGGCAGTCGACAAGCGAGACGGAGAGAAATGCGAACGCTTGCTGGACCCTGCGCCAACAGTTAGGGTGTCCTTGAATCGAAAGTTCAGCCAATGCTGCCGACGTAAAGTGCGGGAAAGGGTTTCGCGGAAGGGGGCGTGCGGGAGTGATTACGTAGCGCTTGCTCCAGTTGGCGACTTGGTGGTGACTCGGAACCGGAGCTGGATGTGGTGTGGGAGTGCAAAAACGGGTTCCCGTGGCACCGAGCCGGAGGGCAAAATGGGGTCGTAAATGTGTCGAGCAAAGATGCAATAAACCGATTCAGCGAAAATGCTCTCGATTAGCTGGATCACTTCTAATGGCCCACAACGAGATGTGAATAAATGAAATATAAATGATAATAAAATAATAATAATGATAAAAATAATAATAATTATAATGAGCAATTACTAACTAAAATCCAATCTTAACAATTAATCCCACATTCTTCACATATTTCTAAAAATGATCTCCACAACCTTAACTGTAAAATATAAAAGTAGAAAATACTTTTGACATAAATGTTTAACATTGTCGGTCGTTAACAATGATTTTACGCGTTTTATCATTTTTATCGTTTAAATCTTTGTATTTGCGATCTTACGAAAATAGTGAATATAGTAATGAGTCTTTTCTTTTATAAATTAAGCACGTAAACTGATATGTATTGCAAGTTTACACCAGCTTTTTATGCTACCACGCATGATTTTTTTTTGCTAGATTTTTCGCACTTCCTAATACATTCTAGGAATAGGAAGCAATTTGGATAATTATTCTAAACTTTCTGGATTAAGTAAGGTTTTATATTACCACTCATCTGGATCTTTGAAACATAAATATGTTCTTTCAAATTCGACTGTAAGTTAGCTTTTAGTCATTTCCATAATTTTGGTATCGTTTTAGTCTTGTTATTAGATAGTAAATTAAGCTTTTATTTATTCGGCAGTAACGGTAAGGCCGTATTGCTGTCAAATAAGTTTCTTTACGGTATAAGTTTTGGTGCGTTAAATTTAAAAAAAATACCTGAACATCTATATAAATATATTCAAGTAAAGATCCCTTCAGAGCGATGATTTTATTGACAGCTTTTAAAAAACTTGCTTTAAACTTATTATTAAATGCAACAGTATAATCTTTCATGACATGAATAATATGTAATTGCTCAGTTGCATAAATTTCATATTATTTTCATGGATTTTCTACGGTTTTTGAGTTTCTTAAACTTTGATTAAAGCAGAATTCAATCCAAATGGTCAAGAAACTAATATTTTCATCAGTATACTTTACTATATGCATTATAGTTTGCTGTTTTGGTGTTGAAAATAATTTAGAAAGAAGAAACTAAGTGGATAAGAAGTGACCCATTATTCAGGATCCTTTGTGTTCACTGTGATCTAATTTTCACTGCATGTTATGGTTATCACAAAGTGTCAAACATCGCCCATGTGGCTGTTAATAAGCTGTTGCTGTTCAATAAACATAATTAAATAGCACGTGACAGTGTTGACACCTACATCTGCCACCATCCAGCTTCATCAGATGCAACTAACAGCCTTAAAACGGCTTCCATCCTTTATGTAACATTAAAAACCAGTTCTAGGGAAAAATTCGGTACGCACGTACACGTAAGTAGATCGGGCCCGTCGCTCTCCGCCAAGCGCCAGAAACCTTTCTCTCGAGCACCTCTAATACTGCGTGGCAGCGGGCTTATAACGTGCGTTCCTGCACAACGGTTTTTTTATTCTCTCCATCGTTTTTGTTTTTTTCTTTCATAAATGTCACACACCCAACGGAGGGTCGGCTTCTAGCCGCTTGCCAGGCTCGCACGTAGAACGCACTGCTGACACGCGCCCGCGAACGGGTAAATCTTGCGATCGCGATCCGAGACCTGTTCCGAAAGTAAACCAATCGACGCCCAGCGGCGTCTGGCGATTGTGTGACGATCTAAGACTTCTAGACGGGGATTGGGTTTGGGTGGAGTCACGCGGTTCCCAGCCACCGTTCCAGTGAGCGGGTTTGAATGGCATAGCGCACCTCAGTGACGGACGATTAGAATTAGCTGGATGTTGGCGCGACCTTCCCAAGTCTGCGTCTAGGAGTTCCCATTCCAAGCAGCCTGGGACTGTGCCAATATTGTGACTAATTGATAAAAGGCTTCTACTATATGCTGAGCCACACCCGACGCTAATTCATGCGTGTCCCAATTTGGAGGTCACTCCTAGCAAGATTGCTATCTTCAGAAGTCAGAACCTTGGCTGCATTGAACCTTTCATCGAAGTGCAGTAATGTAATTTCAGTGCTTATAAACTACACTTGAAGATTTAATAATCTTCCTGCAGACACTTCACCGATCATGACAATGCGTCTTTGCTGGGATGCAAAGTGGCTGACTATCGAAGACCATTTTTCCTGCCAGACCATGTGAAGGGTTCCTCTCCGTTCAGTGCAATGGACTCTCCAGCAGGCGGATGGGCTGTATGCTACAGAGGTGCAAAAAAAAACGCTGATTCCACCACCCGCTCGCCGCGGTGCCGAAGCCACCAGCATGCATCATCGGCACACCAGATCGGCTCGCGCAGACTTCAATTCCCAAACCGAAGTGCGGATCCCCACCGCACGCTGGAGCGTACACGCGCACGGCCGGGCGCACCTTCATATATAAACCGTATCGTTCGGCACAACTGTAGCTCATTGTAGATCGCGATCGTCAGACGGGTAGACCGGTAAACAGTTTGCGAGTTGCCAGCGAGACAGTGTGAAAGTGAGATCGTTCCGAGAGGTGCTTGCGATATCGTAGAATCGGACAGTGTACCCAGTGTGTGCCACATCATGCGTGCCTTCGTAGTAGCCTCGATACTGTGCGTCGGGTTTGTGTCCGCGTACCCGCAGCAGGCGGTCGATCCGGCCTATCTGCGCCAGTACTATCAGCAGATTGCACAGGCGGCCGGTGCACAGAATGCAGCCCAGGGACGGGCTGATCCTACGCCGATCTTCGAGCAGGGCGCCCAGGAGCAGCAACACATCCCGCAGTACGTCACGCAGGGCCAGCAGCTCCGCGTGAAGGATAACGTGCAAGAGCAGGTGAGGAATATGAGGGTGTGAAGTGGATGGAAAAGCCTGCCTTTAGCCCCAGGCTGTGTGGGAGTGACAATGAATGACACTATGTTTCTGTCCGCTAGATCCGTCATCAGTACCAGCAGCCACAGGCCAGACAGTACCAGCCGCAGTACCAGCCTCAGCAGGTAAGACAACACGAGGATCTACTTCAAAAGCTTCCTTAGGCAAGCGGAGCGACATACTGTAATTATTATTACTTTGTCGTCACCTTAACATCACTTCCTGTTGCTCCTTCTCATGTTCACTCTAATGTAATGAGCCATAAAGAGAGAAAAGACTCCAAATTTCAAAAGATACAGGAAGTTGTTTAATTCGTAAGACGTTAGCACTAACCACACGGTATCTGTTTTACTCCTCCCGCACAGATCCAGTACGTTCAGGAGCAGCAGTACCAGCAGCCGCAGCCCCAGCTGAAGGTGTCCAAGCCCCGTCCGCAGTACCTGCAGGGGGGTCAAAAGCAGCAGCTGGAGGAAGACCAGGAGGACTATGACGTAAGTTTGCGATCGCGTACATGACATTCAATTGCAAGATCTTCGGTGCCGTCGCGTGAAAGCGAAAGTCAGCTCAGTTGTGCGCTCGTAATGGGGCAACATTAAAGCCTACCGGCCAACCTGCGGAAATAGTTTCCGTGTTTCACTGTGGCGGAGTGATTGCATAGTCGTTTGTTGCTGCCGGTGAGATCGGTAGATCCTACCTCAACATCCAACAGTGGCACGGAACTGGTTATCTTCGAGCTGACCATCTCCGACCATCGACCAGCTGTGTGTACGTTGAACTTCACAGCTGATGAAGAGGTGGAATGCAAGAGAGTCAATCGACATCAACAGCCTGTTTGACGAGTTCCGGTCAATTATGTAGATTCGCTGATGCAAACACGCAATCGCAGCATCCAAAATAGGCACTTTCCGGTTTTCTTTTTGCGGGTTCATCTCGCAAGCCCTAGACCGAGACCTACTGTTTGGAATGGGGAATGATAACTCCGGCAACTCGATCGCGATTTTTCCCCATTTTCGGTAGATGAAAGGTGCGACCCCCGTTGGGCACTCAAGGGGTGATGACCGCATAGGGAGAGAAGGTTTTGGTTTTCTTTCCTTTTTACATCGATCACATTGAATCATCGCCATGAATTGGGGGTGCAGCTGTGACCGCGCTTTGATGATGATCGCTTTAGCACGGTGTGTGCATCGCATCAGCGTACCTGTTGAATAACACGACCGGGAGTTGTGTTGTCTGATTTGCCGCTCCAATTACGCCAGCTCGGGCGAAAGTGATCGTATTTTGATGAATGAATGGTTTGCGTTGAACAATCGCCAGCACCAGCACGGAAAGTGGAGCGCAGCTGAGCCAATATCGAGCGAAGCTTTGGTTGATTTTGTGAGATTTTTTAATCACATACCTGGAGCGTGGAGAGTGGGTATTATAATTTTGATGTATTTCTTACGAAACAGAATAATGAATCGGTGGTGTTAAGTAAGCCATTGGAGACATTTTTTAACAAGAGGTTTCGTTCCAAACTAAGCTACAAAGTATTCTGAACGATGTTCGTGCCCAACGTGGTGGGCAATGAATCAATCAACTTTCACTCGCTAGCCTGTGGCATGCAAATCTGTACCAGCCACCCGGAGTACGGAGCAATCTCCGAAAAACGTTGCTACAGCGCTCGAACACGGCCAGTATTGCATAAGAAACGGCGACACGCTGCATGAGCTGCATCGGTTGGCGGTAAAAGTTGGACGCAAGGGTCGCACGCTAATGTGACAGGCGACCCCGAACCTTCCCCCTTCGTGCGCGATGCTGTGACATAACGGTGCACACGTGAAACACGAGCCCACACATTGTCAGCATTCTCTTTTGATGCTGCTGGACACTAATTGGAGCTATTGGAGGCCACTTTCTTTCGGTCTTTACGTCGGGTTGAAAGGTGAAAGGGAAACCGTGGCCTTACATTTCTGGGCTGATCTTTTCAATAGGTTTACGCAACGCACAACCCTTCGGGATCTTCGCTTTGTGCAGTAACTTAATTAAAATACATTTGTTTCTTCTCATCCTCATCCCCCATCCAGCCCAACCCTTCGTACCAGTTCGGTTTCGACGTGAAGGACGACGAATTCACCAACTACCAGAACCGCAAGGAGCAGCGTGACGGCAACGTGATCAAGGGCAGCTACTCCGTCGTCGACTCGGACGGATTCATCCGCACCGTCACCTACACCGCCGACCCGAAGGAGGGCTTTAAGGCCGAGGTTAGCCGTCAGCCGACCGACATCGTGGTCAAGATCCCGACGCCGGCACCGCAGTCGGCCGGTCACCACCAGTCCGCCGGTGCGTACCGTGTGCAGCAGCAGCAGCCCCAGCAGCAGGCCCAGCCCCGACCAAGACCGCAGGAGTACTCCCAGTACCAGTAAGCGGGATGTGGAAGATCTCTCGTAAACAAAACACAAAACATCACTATCAAATAATTTATGCTGTGTTAGAACCACATCAGTGGACGGTTCCGTTCTCGGTCCAATCTGCCAGACTGAAGTGGGAAGGAAGATGGTAGCGCTTCCGGTAGTGATCAAGAGCAGTCAGGGGAAGTCCATGCGTGTTATGGGTGGACGCGCAACATCCTAAGAAATCAACGTCCGTGCGTGCTTCACTTTGCCGCCGGATGGACCTATCGCCTGTGGGCACAACACTCTTCTCACACGCCCACGTATCGTAAAGTCATGATATTTAAATAAAACAACAACAAAACTATCAAATAAATAAACGGTGGTGTGTGCGTTGGTTCTGTGCGGAAAGAAAGAAAGCATAATTGGGGATACCTTTGATTTGGCGCAACCAAAGTAGTTGAACAAGGCTAGTTACTAATGGGCTAAACTCTCGTAACCCTTGCTTTACCGCAAGCATTGGCTGGAAAGTCCTGCTTATGGCGAGAGAGCTCAAATAAGATTCGTATCATGTCTGAGATGATAATACGTTTAAAACACTGCCAAATCTTAAATCAGAAGTTGTTTAATAGTATCATTTTTTAAATTGTATAATTACTACGAGTCAAAAATGAAAGGTTCCAAAACTACACGGTCCTCAGTAAGGGTTAAGTCAGTTTTAGAAAGACAACTTTTGGTTAATCCATTACAATCTGGGTTTACAAAAATTCGATCCAAACACTTGCTTTACACTTGCCTCGTACAATTTTGTCACAAATTTGAGGAACAATGAATCCTTTCAGCTACAAAATGAGAACTTTGATACTAGGTCTTATGTATTCATTTACATTTATTGAATTCAAGTAGATTAAAGTATACTTTAAACACAAGGAAAATAACATGTCTTAAGACAAAAAATGACATTAAGACAAGAGTCACTCTTAAATCAACAAGTTTCAATGACATGTTTTAAGACAAAAAATGACATTAAGACAAGAGTCACTCTTAAATCAACAAGTTTCATCATTTCATCATATAGTTTAGTTTGATTGGCTTTCCAAAAAGATAGAAAGAGATGTAATGGTTTAAACTTTTTTCATTTTTTTTATTTTCAAAATTTTTCAAACCGTTATGAGTCTTTCTACTTTGCTTGGATATTATTTACCTTGCTTATAAATACAGCAGCTATACATAAGCTCTTGAACAACTGTTAAATATGCGGAAGTACGCACGACCTTGTGGCATTGTGGCTGACACATAATTGTCAATAGCTACTGAATGAGTTTTTCATGTGTGAAACGAAATTAACAAAATTAAACAAATATGTAAAAAGAAAATTTAAACATATGGTTGCTTGCTCAGAGGATTCAACAGTCGAACGTACTTAATAACTTTCTCGAGGAATTTGCAATCGTCACTCCTAATTTTTCGTTATTTTCATGGTCAAAACTAAAGGTCATCATATCATATCTACATTGATAGTATCACACAGACTAACATTTCTCGCATAAAATATACTTCCGATATGAAAATAAATCATCAACCTCTAAATTCCAATGCGCTGGGACTAACGTTAGCTCCCCTAACATCGCAATGGCAGACTCGTTTAATGTTCCAACCGGCAAGCTAACATCCACTGACAGATGTACAAATAGTTTATCATAAACAGTAGCAAACCCGTCCCAAATTTTCCTTCCGCCCTCCAATACGCCACGATCCCCATCGCACGAGATCCATTTGGCACCGTATCACAAGCTCATCAATCACTGTTGAAACCGAACCGAAAATGAAGCCGAAGCAGCCGATCGGACCGCGAGGCGTAAAAGTGACTCCCGCTTCTCGGGTGGAAAACTTCACCTCCCGAAGAATGTTAAAATAAATGGAATTTATTTACACCGCCTGGTGTCGTTTTTCCTGCCGCTTTTCGGTTCTTTTTAACTTGCTTCTCGCGCCTGGTCGGCTTTCGGTTGCCACGGTGAGGAGTGTTGGAGGTTAGGCTTTTAAACTGTAATTTATTCTCTCTCTTCAAAGTTGATCTCGCTCATTTTCTCTCCCGTGAGTGAGCCGTTTGCGCAAGAATCTGACGTTTGGGACGTGATCTCTGAGTCGCATGAAGGCCTACTACTCCGTTCCTCACAAACTCCTGCGTCCCTTTAATCAAGGGATGAGACCTGCGCATATGAACGCTGCCTCATTGAGAAAATTGCATTCTCTTTCCTGTCTCGACCCTGCATCTAAAGTCCCCCTGCTTCCTGGCACCCCGGGACGACATTGAGCTCAGACCAAAGCCAAGAACCCTGCTCAGTTGCGTCCCACCAGAACGTGGGTGTCGATCGTACGCGTTTGCCCGCGCGAGAGAACAATCGTGTATGCTTGGGGATATTGTATGCACACTGTGACACACTGAGCTTCACCACAAAAAAAAACGAGTGAACGAGTGAAAACGGGCGGGAAAAACGTCGTTAATCTGGTTGCTTGCGTCGCGGATCAGTCGCAGTTCAGTAGCAGCATTGGCCAGGCCACAGTACAGTGCAGAGCCGGATTCGAGTGTCAAGTGTAGCAGCAGCAGCATCCCTTAAGAACAGTTGCGTCCAACCACACCCTTCCGGGAAGGTCAAGTTTGACGAGACTTTGATCCGTAAACAGACGGCACGTCCGGTTCCGTTTAGCGCAAAACCAGACGGCAGCGTTCAGTCACCTGCGGTCAGCACGATGGAGTACGATCGACAGCAGTTTGAGCGACCGGCATTTTGGAGACTTCCCAAGCAGAAAACGTTCGAGCTGCCGTACGGCAGGAAGCGGGTCCATTTCAGTGAGCAGGTGAGTCTACCATCCAACCATGGCCCCAGACGGTGCTCATCATTGTATCGCAACGTCGTTTCCTTTGGACATACGTCATTGCCATTTGGGAAAGCCGTCCGGAACAGGTGTGACGTGTAGCGTTGCAGAAGAAAAACAGCAAAACGCACTTTCCTTATGTCATTCACACCCGGCGTGGTCATTGTATAGCTTGGCGAGCCGACGAAAGCGAATTTTTGGCGGCACCTTGGGTTAATACGGGACGGATTTAAATAAAGTAAAATCTCGGTTCCCAAAATAAATGGCATTCGTACTTCACGATCAGAGATTGCCGCGTGTATGTCATATCGTCGCGTTACACTTCAACATTGTGTTACCCTTGAATTATGCTTCAATAACACGAAAATGATATTATTGTACACCTATTTTTATCGCATGACAAAAGGGACGAATCATCACGAGGGTTACCTAGTTAGTAAATGAATGTAGATCTTCAAGGCGCGGGAAGGGAAAACGATGACAAACGGAAGATGTTCGCAGAGTCTTGCCAGTAGTTTTTCTTCAACTTGAAAGCCAATCAATCGACAGCTGATTTTTGGGAAAAAACTTTCTACGTCAGGCGCCAGTTTTGCATAACAAATACCCTAGCGTTTTGCGTAACAAATTCCTTACAGTACGTCACTGTATCAAGTTCTTACCTTCCTCGACTTGCCTTAAAGACGAGCTCGCTTGTGATGGAATTTCAATTGAGCGGCTGTCGGATAGATTTGAAATGTTTGTACAGCGTGCTGCCCAGTGTTCAGCCCCATCAGTTGGATGCTACACTGTAAAGATGGTTTACAATTGTGGCTTTGGTGTGTGACCATTTGGACCACACCGTCACAACATTGTGTGGTTGTAAAAATAAACGAAAAGCATACTGTTGTTGCGATGATATCATGTTAGCGTTACTGTCATTTCCTGTAAACAAATGTTGAATTAAAATTCAAACAATCTTTTATACAATTTGATTCAGTTTTTATTCAAACCAATTTGATGATTGTATTGGTCATTTGGCAGATTCATGATTTTAGAACAAATAATGCAAAGTAATGTGGATTGAATTAGTTGAGCCATACATTCAGTTATTTCCATACATGAGCTATGAAAATACTTGCTTTAACAAATAATCTCTAATATCTCGAAAAACAAAATATTTCACCTGCTTTTAAAATATTTACCATTAAAATTAACAAATATAAAAAAAAACAAGGTTTATTGCTGTATTAATTTGTTAATTAAGATTGTTGCTTGTTTTTCAAACAAAATACTACGAAAAGATCATAGTTTTGATAATACATATTTTCTGAAAATCAAAGAAAACATTTTTTTATGAAATGAGCGTTCATTTATTCAATAAGGTACAGATTTCAATAAGGAATGGGATAAAACATTTTATGTTGCTAGGGGTATAATCATCCCAATTTTCATTTATGAAAGATTAATTTTTTTTTTAAATTCAACTCGCACTATCAGGACCATAACCATTTGTCCACTTAAAACTTAATTACAATTAGATTCCAACGCCTGGCCAGTAAGAGTTTAAATGTTATGCCCCTGAAAGATATGCAATCGGCATTACACCTAACCCAAGCGACAAAACGTAAAGCGTTTCAAGCGTTTGCTTGGTGTTTCAGTTCGTCAAGATGTGAAGCTTCGAAATCCAAAAGAAGGGGTTTTCCTTTTTTTCTGTTACCTGAATACACTCGATATGTTTTCCCCGTTATGCTTGAAAAGTTTAATTCGGTAAAAAATACGACTGAAACTCGAAGGGTTCAGCGCACCACGAAGATGTGACCCTTTCTGGCCCTGAACGTTCTAGACCCTGCACATGATTTATACGATAAAAGGGTGCACCGGCACCCTTCTGCTTGTCTTCGGACTCTTAATTTCAAGATAATTCAAGACGCGTGCCGCTTTTGATGTTTCGTGCCACAGCGGAAAATGTAGAAAAGGGATTGAAGAGTATAAGTTTTTTTTCAATTAATATAAAATTAATTTACTTGCATTGATTTGATCTTAGGACCTTCAAAAGAACGAGTTTGCTTTTAAGATATGCAAATTGTTTGATCGACTATACGAACTGTGTACTGCACTCATGCTAAATATACGAACTATTTATAGTTTACTTTTATGTGAAAAAATGAGAAATGCTTTAAATAGCCCTCTATAATTCGTGCACACCATAAACTCTCAAACTTGTTTCGACATCGGATTTAATTTGATCTGCATGAGAATCCAGTCAAATCCAGTCTTTGATGACATTTTTTTCACAAATTTCCCACCAAAACAAGTATTTCTTCGGTTCCAAAATTATACCAAAACAAGAAATCCTTCATTCTTCTTCCTCCTCACCCAAAATACAGAGCAAACCCGTACAGCCAAATTGTCCCAAAAGAAAGATGGACACTCCGTCCCATTCCGATGCATCCCGCAGGTCATCGGGATTGACCTGTTCCAAAATTCTTCCCTTGACGGAACCGGAATATCTTCGCTGTCACGGACCTAGCGGAAGCTACTTGAGAAAGCACATCGGCCGTCTTTCCCACTGCCGGTTGTTTAAAACTATTGGCCGCAAAAGATTTGTTTAAAAAAGTCCACCACCATCATCGTTACGCAATGCTGTTTCTGCTCTATTTTGGATGCCCTTGGATGTAGGGACCGCTTGAACCTGCTTGGCTATAGCTCGAGATGATTAGCACGATTGATTCGGATCGGAAGAAACGTTCAGCTCCGCAGAAACGATGCACAGTAAATCGCGTTTCGAAGTTTATCGCAGTTCAATCTCAAATCGGAAATGGATTGGATCCGTTCCAAGTTCGTCATCCCGCGGGAATATATTAAACTTGCCTCTTCTGCCACGCCAACAAGCGCGTTGCACAAACGCGTTCAAAAAACGGTTAAGAAATCCCGTCCACGGAATCGTTTCTGTGCGCTGGTTCATCAATATGATGCAGAGAAGCAAGATTCAATCATCTGTTCCGTCTGCAATAACACACGCGGGAGAAACGGAGCAACAACTGAACCACTTGAACTGACCTATATATAGTCGTCAGCACAAACAGACAGCGCTTTGAAGTTGCTGCTGATGCTGCTGCAAAATTGTTTGCCGACTTTTGGTCTGCGCTCTTTAAAGCAGGCCTCGATCCAGGCGTTCCGAGGATTGCATTTGGAACGGCTGTGCCTGCTCCGGTCTGTCTGATGAGCGCAGTGAATGGACTGGAGATGTGTGTTTGTGTCTGGCTACACTTGCCACTCGCCAATGGTCACCCACCGCAGAGGTAAGGGGGACCGTTTTGTCGGTATCAATCGGGAAACCAGGGACGCATTCCCGTTACCCACCGGAACGGGACCGGACGGACTGATGGGTTTTGTGTAGACAACTGTGCGGTTGTTCGGATGTTGGCTGGAACGTCTCAATGCCAAAAGCATAAATTCCACTGTCGACACCTTCCGTGTGGAGAGAGGATTGAAGAGAAAGCTACTGAGGAAGCAAATATCCGGCAAGAGAGGAAGCATATGGTTTTCTGTTTGAGGTTTTGATCGAGACCAGACAGTGAGCAGAAACAAAACCGAGAGCCAAAATGATAGAACTCTACAGTCATGGGTAATAATTGATGCAATCGAATGTTGCCGGAAACGATCGCTTTGGAATGACATTTGCTTGTTTGCCAAGCCTCATGATCTCCTCCTTATGCACTTATGAGGAATTTCCGCACGGGTTTCCTGGGCGGACTTTAAGTAGGAATTGGCGGTTGTGATGGAAATCCCACATGTTGCTTCTAATTGAAGAATCTCAAGAGAAGTGAATTCTGAAGAAAGCTATGCTTACTTTTTGTTATTTGAAGATTCCAAGAAAGATTCGTTTCAATAATGTCTCAAAAGAACCAAAATTGAACAGATTATGAAAACGAAGCAGAATGACATGGCTCTTTATGTTTTATCTTAAAAGCTATCTTAATCTTAAAGTGTATCTAATGTAGCTCTTTTTTCGTCTGTTACTTTCTTTTTATGCCTTTAGCAAATGAAATATTACTTCCGAAAACTACTTATTAGATTAAAATCAACTTTATTAAACTGAAAAGGATTCATTTACCCTCACCACTGTCGTGCACAAAACATAGCGCCATCCCGCACAGTTTTTCATTGTATTAGTCCTACGCTGCGGAAAAGCAAGATGGTGGTGTAACGCTTCGCCATAGTACCCTCCTATCAACCCTTCCCAGGCTTCGCTTGCCGATATGTTCCTTCTCCTTCTCTTGAACGAGCCTCGCGGGCGTATAGCGCGGTGGGCGCGAGTCAAACGGAAAAATGATTTTCCAGCGCGTTGCGTAACGCGCAGCTTCACCCGGAAGCCATGTTTTTCGCGCGACACCGCCGTCGCATGTGCGGAATTGTGTCCTGTGAGCGTGTGTGCGTTTTTAGTACAAGAAGCGACGATGGCTGCCGGGGTGGGGGTGCGCACGCATTTATGTGCGTTTATTAAAATGGCACAGGCATGCAGAGGGATAACGAAGTTTTGTTTGATTATTATTATTGGAACATTGGAGTAGAAATTATAATTTAATATTGAACAAAAACAATCATCAAGGAGGCTTCTTGTAACGAAATTGAATATTTCAAATATTAAATTCACCGATCAATGCAAAGGTATCCAACCATTACAGAATGCTTTTCATTATGTTTTCATGCATTGTTTTTCGGTTGGGAAACTTCATCCTCAACGTTTCCCTTTTTTCGACCGGATTAAGTTTTATTTACGCTTCTCAAAATGTCCCGTTCGGAGCTCAAAATTCCCATCAAAAGGCCACTGAACGGTTCCATACGAGACGGCACGCACCGCAAGCCATAAACACAATCTCGCTTGAACACTGTATAACGCGCGAGAGGTTTTATTTTGGTCTGCATGTACAACAACAAACCGGTGGATGATATGGCACCGATGAAAAACTTGAAAAAAAAGTGAAACCTCTAAAACGCTTCCACACGATGTGCTGCAATCGAAACGCTTCATCCATCCATCGGCCATCCATCCATCCATCACCAAAAGCAGCACATCTCGAGATTTTCCACTCCACTTTCCCTAGGTCAGCGGAATGATTATGCGTCCATTCGAGTGTGATGATTATGAATTTCAAAATCAGTAATTTGGATAACAGCAATAGGAACGCACGAGGGTTTCCCAATCCATACAGACATCGTCAGAAGGTTACAGTAGTTTTCACGTGCTATTGAGGATAAGCGTAGAACGATGTCTTGTGACGTACCGACGGCGACGGCTTAGCTCGTGGTCTGGCTGGGCATGATGAAATATTTTTAGAAACTATCATTAAAACTCCTGCAGGGGCGAACACAACAGGTGTCGATGTGGGACAGGTCCAATCCAGTAGTGTATATGTGCAGAGTGCAATGAAGTAGTGTGATTGTGGAATCAGAGCAGCAGAGGAGACGATTTGGAACAACACTTAATTTTTATTCAACTCCACAGAAGAAATCAAAACAGTGGCAAACGATAATTCAGTATGGATTAAATACAATCCAGAAGGTATACCTCTTATTGTAACTCATTTGAATGAAAGGTCTAAGGTATGATGAATCCACTTTTTAATAAGATGCATATCCTTCTGTTTAACATTCAGATAAAAATTGAATTCCTTATGCGATATTTGTAATCTAAAACAGAACTATATGTCAGGTATTTTTTTGGTTTTCTGGCCATCACAACCTTTAAATTTAATCAAGTCCTGCCCGAGCTTAAATGTAGAATAAGTAGATTTCAGGAGAACGAATCTCAAAATATAAAAATATATCTGCTTTAAGAATTTGGCAGCTCCATGAGCAAAGTTAAATATTTAGACA
Organism: Anopheles epiroticus; assembly: GCA_000349105.1. NCBI lineage: Eukaryota > Metazoa > Arthropoda > Insecta > Diptera > Culicidae > Anopheles > Anopheles epiroticus. The sequence goes on along the minus strand of KB671169.1, from coordinate 417,025 downwards.
CATGAATTGTCGAATAAAAAAATACCACTTTAGGTGGTTTTATTAAAACCAAAGCAATAGAAATGTATGCCGATAATGGACATCATGGAAATCAATGAAAATGCCATAATTGATCTTACACGAGTATTGAAAACATGAATCAAAATAGTTTCAATGGCGAAACGAATTAAAACAAAGTTACTGTTTAACGTCACAACCAATCAGATACATTGTTTCAAAAACCAATATCTATATGTTTAAATAAAACTAGTTTTGTCTGTAACAATGAGTAGCTTGACAGTAACCCAGCAACACAAATCACCTTTGGAATCGGGCAAAAGAGTTCGGTGAAGATATCAATAGCCAACGAAAAATGAAAATACCTTCCCTCTGTTCGTGATTCTAACTGCAATTAGTAAACAATTTGATCACCTTTAGCAACATTTCCCTATTGCTGCTCGAGTGTTGCAACACTGTCGTACCTTCAGTACCTTGTACATCCCATTCCCACGACTTCATCAGTTTTCACTGTGTATGAATCATGTGTTCTGTGTGCGGGAACGTAAACAACGTGCCCGGTCGAAACATAAGCATCCTTGTATGCACCGTATTCTTTTGAAAAACTTGCCACACTCACGTATGATGTGATTCATAGTTTGAACAGGGTGCTTCCTACAATGATGAGTAATTTTATGCATTAGGAAAAGAAAGAATTCGATAGAGTTCAATAACGAAACGATGACTAATTCAAGTGCAAGAGAGGTTTAGCTTGTAGCGTCGTGAAACAGCAAATGGCAACGAATCAAGCTTAAAATGCTTAGCCGCGAACAACTTTATTGTGCCATTCCGTAACTTGAATGACCCACTCGAGCGTTCGATCAGCATCGTTGCCTTGCAATGATTCACATTAAAAAATAAATGGAAAACCACTAACCAAGCAAAAGACGCACACACCGAAACTCGTTCGTTCTGATGATCAAATGCATCTTGCTTCAGTGGAGGAAGGCAAATTACCTCTTCTACAATTGCCCAACCTTTTTTTCCATCTCCTCGGTCACTCACCAGATCACCATGGTGAAAATGAGTGACCACACGATCTTCGCGGACAGCTCGCTCGAGTGACCATGCCTTACGTTACCCTAGCCAACCGCCCCGATCATCACGATCGTCGTCGCGAGGAAAATCGCTCACCACCTCGCCTCTCGATGGTACCGGTGGACCATTAGCCGAGTGACCGAATCCGACGGCGATTAAAATAAATATTTTATTTTTCACGTCCACTCGGCCCGTCCGGTCTGGTTTTGAGTGCCCGGTGCAAAGGGAAAACAACAAAAAAGCAAGACACACACGCACACACGCTCAAACGAGAGCGAGGGTACGATACGATAAAACCCCGAAAGCGAGAAAAAACGAGGTCCCCGATCAGGCCGGGCTTCCCGGGTGATGCTAGCAAAAGTGCAACCAGACAACGACAAGCGACAAGCGACACGGTTCGAAACGGTCCGTGCGGAAACAAATTTAAGACTTGAAAAAGGTGTACGTCTGTGTGTGTTTATGTGCAGTTGTGAAAACTTAATTTTCCATTTAACAGTTCAATCCGGAAGTTGGATGAATTAATCTCATCTCTTCTTTCTCTTTTCGTGTGTTTAATCAGTGAAGAAAAAAGATTAAAAGTAAAGTGACCAGTGATCAAGTGCGGCACGATATTTTTATAGTTACGTGGATTTTCTCGACCTTTCCTTTCTCCCCCTTACCAACACCTACACACAGTGTGATCGTATAATTTTAAAAGAGGCGACCTGTGCGACAAATTTAACGATACAAAAGAGCATCAAAAGATTTCTCCGTGAAATAGAAGAGTGTGATTTGTGTTAGAACAAGCGTTACGAGTCCGTCCGCTCCGTGATGAGTCCAAAACCGCACGACTTTATGGTAACGCTGAGGCGTTCCTCCCCACAGGTCCCGTGGGGCATCAGGCTGGTCGGTGGAACTGACCTGAACGCACCACTGATCATCACACGGGTAAGCACTCGGGCAGCCTTCTCGCACGGTTTGGGGGGGAGAGGGGGGGAGGGGGCAAGTGGAGACAGGAAAGGCGCAACAAATTCGACGATTGTTCTACCCACCGAGGCATGTGTCAAAAATAAAGGCAAAGCGCTCGACTGCGCAAAATAAAACGTCAGAACGAGTGAAGGAATGTTAAGAGCGGGCAGCTAGAGAATGTAATAGAAAAGTGAATGAAAAAAAAAAACATTGTCATATGTGGCGACCGTGTCGGTGAAGGTGAAGCAGCACCACAACCGACGGAAAGCATGGAGGCGCACGATGTCAAAACAATCCGCCCGTTTGGCAACCTTTTTGTATTTTCGTGCAAACACACCGATCCGTCAACCGTATTTTTTTTTCTCTCTCTCTCTGGTGGCTGTTTGGGATGGCTGCCAATAAAAAATCAGTACCATTTGCAGTTGTAGCTGTACGCTTTCCAACCAGCCAGGAGCTTTATACGGGGGAAAAAGTCGGGAAAACTCAAACCCCAAAGAAAAAAAAATAAATGCAACACGCTTGCAGCCGTATCGATGGGCACATTTGCATCGTGTTGCATCACAGTTTGGCCGTGATTAATGGGATGTTTCGTTTGCACACAGTCTGCGAATGGTTGCAGTTTTATTCCCTTTTCTGTTCCCGCCGTGCTCTCGGGAGCAGTCCGTATTTACTTAAAAACGCAATATGGAAAGCGATAAATGCATCGGGCAGAAAGGTCAGCCAAGAGTGTAGCGCGTGCATCAGCGGTCTGTTTTATTGCAGTCGGGCACCCGTTGCAGTCCATTTAAACGAGCCGTACACGGTGTAAATGTGTTGGAACAGACGCGGTATTGCTATTTACTTTTACAGCGATGCTTTGTTTTCATGGCGTGGAAATGTTATGAACAAGCTGATCAAGCTATTTGCAACACTGTAATCGGTGAACGATAAATAGGCATGGTTTATTGTCTCAAAAGCCTCCTGCCCGATGTGATTTGTGTTGAAAGCGAAAAGGGCCTTTACATTATGAGCCGATTTTACAAATAAATCTAGGTCTAATTAGTTCACCATTCATGCACTTTACTTTCAAATGTGTGATTATTTTTAAATATTAATTACACTTCTATTTAACTGTGAGATCAACATTTCAAGTTGAAACATTTCTGATTCATATAAAAAAAATCAGCAGTTTAATCAATTTTTCATATAAATTATCGATGATATTTTGTGTACAGAGATAGGAATAAAAAAATAGCTCACATCATTTGTTTAAACTGATTTAAAAACAAAGCAGAAATTAAAACCTTCATTTTCAGGCCTTTTCTTAAAAAGACATTCAAGTTGGATTTAGTCACTTTTGTTAAAACAAACAAAACTCTTCCTAAGCAATACGGCCTGGCCGTTACTACCAAATAAAAAAAAAACATAACTCTTCCTTTCTCAAACACTTTTGAAAACTCTTGATGGTTTCCTTATTGAAACGACGATTTAATTTTATTAATTAAACATGATCAGATTTAGTTTAAATAAGGCTAGACTCGTAACGATATAGTTCAAAATGTGCCGAAATATCTTCTACAGAACATTGAGCGTCTCCATCGGATGTTGCATGAAAACGTCATTATATGTGTGTTGCTATCGATCTTTCTTTCTCTGTTACCTCTCTAAGTAGCGCTCATTACAAACCCAACACGGTTCGCTTCCGCCGCCGCTGCGTGCGTGGAGGAAACGGCCGTGACGCATAGCCGCCCGGGCGCATTCTTGGCAACCGTTTTTGCAACATTTCTCTACCATTCGCCACGACCCGTTGATGCCCCACGCAACGGGCGTGCATCACTTCCGAACACTTCCCACTTCCGAGACCGGACCTGCTTGCCCCCGGCCGATGTGTACATTCCGTGCCAAGCGCAAAAAATAAAGCAAACAACAAAGTTTTTTTTTTGCTACCGTTCACTGAACCAACGCGGACGCGCACAGTGAGGGCGAAGATTTTCGTTTCGCTAGTGTATTCGCGCAACCCTGATCGCTGACAAATGATGCGTCAATGTGAAACAAATTATTTCCACTTCTTATGCATTGCAGTGGCTCGTCCTTTTTTCCGATCTCTAACGAGCCGATGATAGATGATTATGTATCGGTTCGTTTCGGGAAGGAAATGAGGGAACACATTTTTGATATTTATTTTCGAACATAAAAGTTTAAAAAAAACCGACAACATTAATTCAGGGTGTAGTGCATGTTTTTCCTAAATCGCAAATCCAGCAAGGATTGATTCAAAAGATCGAGTATGATTAACCTTCACACTAGCACGGCTCGAGACCGAGCGCACCGTGTATTGACGCAATGCTCTCTTGCGCTCTCTGCTCGTCTTGTTCTGTGTAAGATCCTTGAGTTTACCCGTGCTATGCCTCATAACGACATCGCCAACGCCGTCACAATCTGTTTAAATTTTATCGCCTCACTAATAACTAGGTTAACCAATTAAAATTGACATCGGTGAGGATTTTGGGTGGTACGCGCGATGCTTGCCTGTCCGTCATGCCGCGTGAAGGTTGCTAGAGGTAATTTAAGGCGATAAAAAGTTATTTTATTTTTTTTTTTTTGAACATCATTTTGTAAGTCAGAGCAACATAAAGCGTAAAAACCTAAGTCAACTGCTGCTGTATAATTTTTATATACATATCAGTTCAGAAAAAAAAAACGTAGAGATCTTATTCAAGCAAAAAATTAAGTTTAATGATGATCTGCTTCAAGAATAAAAAAAATGAAGCAAAATACTAAAAGCACTTAAGAACTAGGCAAAACTTAAAAGATAAATTTAAAACAGCTAACCCACAAATAAAAAAAGATGAATCTACACCATATGTATGAAGAATAAATGAAACCATACTTAAATAATTTCATACAAGAAAATAAGTCTAAAACTACTCAAAACATTTCCAAGATTCTTACATATCGTAAAGAACAGCAAAACTTTGGTAATTTGGCAAAAGTTGAAATAAAAAGGCAAAAGCTGATGTGATGTCCTGATCGTTTTTGAAACAACTTCAAACATGCTTGTATCCTTTTTAATTAAAAGGTAACACAACAAAAATATGTTTTGTGTATGAAAGCAAACGATTTAAAAAAAAACTGTATGTAACAAAAACACCCATAACGTAGAAATGGTCAGGCCGTATTGCTAACGAAACGTTTCTTACTAAATTGCAATTGCTAATTCAATATGATGCCTGAACCAAAAAAGCCATGATAAAAAAGGTTAAAATGCCCAAATCACTAACAGCTTAAAATCAAATCAGCCTCAAAAAAGGTCCCACACGGATACACCCAAATTTTAGTGGAACCGGTTAAAACAAAAAAAAGATACCTCATCGTAAAAATTGTCACCGTAAACCCAACGAAACACACACACACACAGAAATCCGCACACATTCAAGGGATTCAATTCCCTTATCTAATTTCTTCTCGGTGCTAATTTATGCATAAGGAAAACTTTATCCCCATTCCCACACGAATCCGTTTTTACGTTTTATTTCGATGAAGATAGTGAACTTGCTTGAACGTAAAACTCTTCCAAAGAAAACTTGCCGCAGCTTCGCTTGCCCGCCCAACGCCCTCCCCTTCCCACGCTGCGAACAAAACGTACGTAGCACGTAGCACGTTTGCGCAAGATGGCAGTATGCAGCATTGCCATTTGTATTATAATTTATGTTCAAAGTATTTTCTTCCTCCAGCGCTGGGTTTGAATCGACCCGAGTCTGCCAAGTACTTTTGGAAGGTGAAAAGGGGTTTCCAGAACACACACACACACACACACTCGTACAATTGCTATCACTGCAGAAAAAAGATAAGAGTTCGGAAAAGAAAATTACAAAAGCGCTCCATGCTTGGCAGTGGGAAAGGTTTTCCCACTCTTCAACCGCACCGGAATGCTTTCCCGCTCCACTGCAATGCTGAAGACGCCAAAGAAAAGGACGACTTCTTTTCTTCTGCTTTATCGGGTGGCCGGGGCCCAAAACTTTGTCGTCGTCGTTGCTTTTCTTTTACGGTGATACAAAACCGAATGCCCCGCACCATCATGTCTTCGGCCCGTGCGGGTCGCAACCATTTTTAATTAATGCGAAAATCTTAATTAGATTTTCATTTATATTAAATTTCTAGATAATTTATTATTTTAATCTTGCAAAATGGGTCCCGTGCAGCGGGGTGAAGAAAACGGGGGTCTGTTTCAGTAGAAAACGGAGCACACAGATTGTGGTTTCCTTTTGAAGAGAAAGGTGGGAGTGCGAGACTCCAAAGACGGCCCATTCAATCACAGATCCTCTTATCGCTTTTTCCTTTAACCTTTTTGCGTATGGTAAGAGAGTGGGCACATACATGGGCATGCTTTCAATACGTACAAGTTTCGCAGTGACACGGGTTGTTGGTAACATTGATGGAGACCTTTCACTAAGCCACCCAATGTCCGCACCCGCACAGCACTGGGACGGGGGACGGGGGGAGTTTGACGCTGTTTAAATATTTACCCAGCAGAAGGTGGAGCACTCGCAGTGCGCAAAAAGTTTGCCTAGTTTTTCGCAAATGACAGTCTTATCCTCGTACCACCGTTTCGCCAACTTTAAACAGGCACCAGGCAAAGATGCTTCCCTGTCGGCGTCCGTTCCATTCGTAGCCAATTTTGTCCAATGTAAACTATAAAATGAAACCAATGTTGCCAAGCGACCGACCGTCAACAAACTCTTAAGATGCTGAGATTTTGCCTTTCCCCGCACACGAGCAACGGGGCCACACCCAATTTTTCCTGTCCTTACTGTACCACTGCCGCCGGTTGGCTTTTATGTTTCAACCCATCGGGGCTGGCATTCATTAGCATTACGGCTTGTGGAGTCATTCAACGGCCGGCGAAGCATATTTACAACAGCGAACGGCTTTCCTCCCTTGGTCTCTACCCCGCAAAAAAAAAACCTAGCTACAACGTCCCGTTTCGGTATTAAAAAGGGGACCGAAGGACCAATCCCTGATGCTACCCAGCCGGGCCGGGAAAAATGCATCAAAAGGGGTTGGGTTTTTATGGGCAAATACGAGCAATATTCCAGCCATCAATGCTAGCTGCTAGCTAACAGATTTGCGTTTTTGCCGACGCATACGATACAACTTTTGGCCGCCAGCCGGGAAGTTGTTTGCCGGAAAGAATGTCTAGCGATGTCTTTCAACATTATCATCTGTTGCCGAAAGTTTTCGCAAAGATTATACATCCGGTTATCGGTGTGGCACGGAACAGACAAGGCTAACGCCGGGCCTGTTTGCAGCGTTGACGAAGGTAAATCCCAATCGGATGAACTGTGGCTAGCAATCCGGGACGGTAAAAGTAAGTAAAGCCTTAAATGTAATGCGGTAATGAAAGATGAGTTTTAGATTGAATAGAGAATACAGACTGTGCTGTGTAGAGGAAGCGTTATTAAGATAAGGGCTAATTGAAAGTGACGGCCTTTGTTTTCATGCGACGAAAATGTGTGGTAAGGATGATAAATTCCGGGCTTTTCTTTTTGATGTTGGTCTTTGAACTTTTTACACTATATCAATGACATTCAACATTAACATTACTTTTTTCCTGTCAGAAATAATTGGATACATTTGCAATATAGCATTAAACCCAAACTGTTTTTAATAAAAATATTGCTGATGTAATGTGAATTTTATGACATTAATAATTTTCACAGAAAGAATTCAGATATCCAAGCTATATATCTTTCGTCCAAGAACGTTAAGTTTCATTTTGAATTTAAAATACCATTTTACCGATGTCAAGAAATTAATTTATTTATATGTTTTTCACTAGATTCATTGCGATTTTTCGTACCTAGCTAATTTTTATTAGCAGAATTCCTGGTTAAGTGACAAAATGTATTAAACACGCTACTATTGCACAGAAAAGTACATCTAATACATAAAGAAGCTTAAAATGTTCCAGGATACAAAATTGATTTTTGATAATAGTTTGAAAAACCCACGATTTTGTTTAAAAATGTATGATTTTGCTATTTTTCCAATATGGTTTTCATTATCACCAACTAGTTTGGCGCAACTTAAAAAACCAGATACACATAAAATTATTCGAGCTTATATAACACTTATTTAATTATTTACACACGTTCAATCATTTACTTACTTGTCCGTTGATACTGGCTTTAGGCAGCTAGGAAACGAATTCTCCTCACTCATGCATTTTATCAGGCACACATTTTATTGATAAAATTATTCTTCTATTTTATGTTTGAAAATATTTTTTTAAAAACATTCAAACGCTGAGCGAAGAGTTTCAGTTAAGTTTTTTAAACCTAGGATTTTAATTTAATATAAAATGCATTTTAACACATTTCATAATTTTATTTAAAAAAAAATATATGTCTTAAAGGAAACCAATTTAATCTGTTGCGAAAAATTAATCTGATTTGATTTTAATTGTAAAGAAGCTTAAGCAGTCATAATTTAGTCTTTAAAAATAGGTTTAGGTTTATAAGAGTAATACTTACTATCCTTATCGCTTATTAAAAAAATGTTAAAAGGTTTGATTCTAAATCAATTCTTATGATTTTAAGTCATAGAACAGACAAATAAATTCAATTATTTACTTCACTTTGTTGTGATGTGATTAACGAAAATGGAAAAAATCCAATTTGTCTTACACTTTGGGACAGCTTGGACTACACTAAGTATTTTTTTTTTTTCTGTAGTGACGGCCTGGCCGTATTGTGCGGACTACACTAAGTATAACACTAAGTATAACTAAGTATAACAAATGAATTCAAATACCTTTTTTAACAAGTTTTTATGATACTTATTCCATTCCAAGCCACTGAAATGTTTATCGACCACCCAGAAAACAACCGGAACATTTTCTCACGATTATCTACCAAAACTATGCTTTAATTTGAACCGAAAACTGGCCCATTCACATCTACACCCCTCGCGTCCCGTAATCTGAAATGGGTCGGTTCAAAGTGTTGCATAAAATCCTGTTATCGTATCCAGTTTGTCCAGCCGTCCTAACACCCCACAAGACGATGGCCCATTCTCAAATTAGAATAATCTTATCGGCACTAACATTTATGCTGACCGATCGAAACATTTTTCCGAATGTCCGGTTTTAGGAAAGTGCGTCCGTCCGTCCGGTTTCGGTGGGAAAGAAGGGCAATGTCTTCGAAGGACGGTTTTGGGCGCGTGTTTGCAGGGGGATGAGCAAGAAATCTAACCCTTCTGTCTTTTCCCGTTCCGTTTCTTTTTCTTCCTTCACACATTTCCCATGCACACCAGGTACAGGACCACAGTCCAGCCCAGCCGGAGCTGCTCCGCGGGGACGTGATTACCAAAATCGACCAGTACGACGCGCGGGACCTTACGCACATCGATGCGCAGAACCTGTTCCGCAATGCCGGCAACCAGATCAAGGTGACCGTGCGCCGCGACGACAAGGTGGCCCTGCACCAGAGCGCCCATCCGATCAATGGCAATCCGGTTGCACCGCTGTCGCCCGCCAGCTTCGTCCAGCCCTACCAGCCGTACGTCGAGCCGGCGGTACAGCAGGCCAAGCCGCAGCTACATCAGAATTTCCCACCGCCGGAACCTGCACAGCTTTTGCCGAGGTACGTGACTCCTTAACGGGGGAAGACCAGAGAACATCGGTTAAGATTTTGGTCTTTCTACGCAGCACCGCAACTTCGTTGCCACACGGACCGCAGTCGTTTGCCGCCGCCTTGGAGCGTCCGGTTGAAACGTTGCCGCACACCGTCTTCCCCGGAGTGGACGGAACTGGAGCTTACCATCTGCCCAAGCAGCCCTATCCGCCGCCAGCGCCGGCCGGTCTGAACGATGCCAACGAAGCGATTACTAATCAGGTAAGTCATAGTTGCTGTCATCTAGAAGTTCCTTCAAACACCATGGCTTTCGTAGAAAAATGGAAACGTAATACATCCTCCATACTTCACTTCTTGCTAATACAGTACCACAGCTGAACGGTTGTGGCGAACAACCGAATACAACGGGTGAAACTTTTTGATTTTCATATTGCTTTAAAGCTCATACTTTATTTTAAATTCATTTTGTATCCACGATTTGTTATAACACCTTACACAAACTGCAAAGAGTTGATATTGTACTAATATAGTTTACATTAGTTCAAATTAGTTTTACATTCCATATTTTCTCTAGAATACTACTCTGGATTTTTATTGAAATTTTAAATCTAAAAAGTACCGCTGCAATAGTAGTTCAGGTAACCCAAATGAGATACAAAGTTACAGCTGCTCTTTGAAAGCACAATATATGTAGCGTCATTACTAAAAGAATACAATCAAATTTCGAAAAAGAGTGAATGACGTGTAAAACATTTTTAAACTGAGTGTCTAATATATATAAAAATCATAATATTTAATGTATGACATTTAGGTACCGATTTTACTAACGATAATTTTGTCAACGGTGGCTTAATTACTAAAGTGGGATGGGAGATGTTTCATACAAGAAAAAAAATCTGTTTTTTATCAGCAGAGTGAAGACTCCAATAAGCTTTTAATAAAAGAAACACTCACTTGTAACATACTTTACCACGCTTTACTTTAAACAAATAATAAATGTTGAATATTATTATAGTGCCAAAACATTAAAACAGAATTTTTATTAAAATTTTAACATAATTTTTATTGTTAGTGAAAGATGTTTTTGATAACATTTACAGTAACTAAAATTAAACGTCGATAAAGATTACCTGCAAGTAGAAATTAAACAGTTGAAATATAAAAGATGTACGTAACGTAAGATGTGCTCCTGACCTCCAGAAAAATCGTTTGATATATACTAGCATTTAGTGTATGATGCGTCCATGGGTAATAATTTCGAAGTTTTAAACTCAATTTCATGTACTCAGTGCTTAACAAGAACCCGGGCCCACAGTTGAACACAAAAACTGATACACATTTATTTTAGCGCTAAAACCCGTCCATTTTCCTAGTATTACACTGCCACAAGCTACACATCGATCGATTGCACTGCAAAGACTTTCCATGGCATGTAACAAATGCCTTCCCACACACAAACACACACACACACAGGCATCAACGCGCAAAACAACGAACAACTTCACCCCTTGCCGAAAAAGGCGAGGGGCGGGTTTTCGCGAATCTTTTGGAAAATTTTAAATTACTTTTCCGCACCCCCCTCCCCTTATTTCATCTCTTACTCGCCAAAAACTTTGCCCCTCGCATGATTGCTTTCTGCGCTCCAAAGTTTCTCGAGCGCCCATCTTAATATGAACCCCAGGCCTCTCAACGACCGTCCCCCGTCATTCGCGCCAGTTGTTTAGGGCTTTCGCGCTTAAATTCGCGCCCAGAAGAAGTGCGGCGCTACACTCCGCTCCACGTTGGTCGCCCAGAACCTGCCAAAACCGTACACCAACCGCGCTTCACTGCACGGGACAGGCGAACCACGTCACCTAGCAACGATCCACCAAGAAGCGTGGCAAAGCTTGCTGCGGTAGCGAAACAGGTTGTTTCAGGCAGCCAGATTCCAGCTTTCCAACCGCCGGAGAGGATGCTTTCATGAATAAATTAAATTTTCCCCCGCCCTGGCACGTTCCACGCCCCGTGCCGCAGCTTCTGCTTGACGTCTTTTCCCTCTCTATGTGTGTGTGTGTGTGTGTGTGCACACACGGGAAAGAAAAGACGCCCGTGCGCCTTTACACGTAAACACTTGCCGGCTTTCTGCCGCGTCTCCGCGTCTTGCCGGGATGATAAAAGTGACAATCTGAAGATGAGTGCACGAACGAACCGAACCCTTCACGGGTGAGCGGGAATGGGGTCTTCACCCCTTTCGGTTACGCATCATCTCGTGCTAGAACGACTCCGCGAGATAGGCAAAGCCCCTTGGCCCATCTTTTGCAGCTTCCTTGGTGAGGCGAGAGTTTTAAAAGGGCTGTTCCTGGGCAGAAGGCAAGACAGAAGCGTGACCAAAAGATATAAGCATACACACAAACACACACACACACTTATGCTTATGGCTCGTGCCTCATCCGGTGTGCGCGCGTGCGTGTATGTGGCAAGGGATTGTGTCAACCTGTGACACATTTACGGTCCCCTCTTCCCAGCATCAGACAATACAGCCAAGCAACCCTCCGCTGTATCGTTTCTGCCATCATTCTAATGTTTTCCTTCGCTAATCAGCATCGCTAGAGGTTGGATAGAAAATGGCGCCCGCGTAAATGCCAGTTTTTAAGACGCAGATGTAGTTTCAGGGGGGGGGGGGGAGGGGAGTAAAGAAAACTTTACCAAGCGTCTTCGTTTCTTATCTCGCAAGGTACTTCATTTAACAACGCAACTTCTTCGAGAGCGAGGATTATTCACCATCATCCGATGGAGTTACACAGTTAGCTTGAGGAGGTCTTTTTTCCACCCGCACAATACTATACACTTTCTCGAGCTGCAGGGTTCGTGCATAAATTGCCCGTACTTGCTCTCAAAGCCAGCCCCCGAACGCAAACTTTCCACCAGCGTCATGCTCTTAAGCTGCAGTTCTTAGTATTTCATTAACGGTGGATGCCGAACCGTGGCGGATCCACCCGGCACCGAGCACGCCCCGTAGCAATACTAATTATTTTCACATACATTATTGCTATCGGAGAGCGTCAAATAAACGCCAAGTGCTGCTTAGCGATTTTCGCCGGCAAATCCTTAGCAAAGCAAAACACACTTCACTCCCAAACGATTCCCGCCGGAAAGCGCTTTCTGTGCGAGGTGGCTTGGTGAACTGGTGCGCCATGAATCACGGGACGGAATGCAAGGTCTTTGGAATGGAACGGCCCGGCCGGCTGCAGATGGAGTCCTAGCTAATCCACTTGCGGCAATGTTCGAAAAGTTAAAATTTATTAAATTTATCAAGTGTACTTTCGGCAGAATGGGGCGTGAGGCTTCGTAAGATGTAAACTACAACAAAAGTATTTATGAGATGGATTCCGCGAAAATTTATGGCGAAGCAGACGGTGACTTGTGATTAGCATGCAGTCTATCAAATGGTTTTAAAATTGTTTTCATATTAAACTCAGAACCAGCCTGGACGACGTTTAGAGCTGATGATGGGATAGTTGTCAATGGTAGGGGTTTAGTGCGAAAGGCAATAGATCGGTTTAACATACAAATATCTTTTCTGTTAAATATTTTAAAACTTGTTTTTTTTTTAATTTTCAGTTCACCAAACAACACCAAAGTTTGGACATGTTTCCCAAAGAATTCCTTGCTATAATGGCGTTTTGAAAGCCTTTGCAAGAGCGCTGCAATACTGCAATTGAAATGAATAGTTAACTGTTGTTTTCGCCATTACTGAATGTTCTTCATTCGATTTGTTTAACACATAATTCCAATTTAAATTAGTATAGCTTCTAACTTAAGAAATATTTCAAGACAAGCTAATGTAATCGGTATGGATGTATCAGAAAACAAAATACCTTGGTCACTCACACCTACATTACACCCGACGGGCAAATAATCCATCAGTTTCCTCTAGTAGTGAGAACGATGAGAAATATTTCCTTAGTAAAGTAAACTTTACAACATCTAGCTCTCATTTAATCCATACAAATATTGGTTTTGTTTTAGTGATTCTCAAATTGATCTTTACCTTAAAGAATTAACAATGTACAGCAGAAATCAAAGGAGCTATAATCAATTATCCAGCCATTTTGCTTTTTATTGTCTTACTTATAACTGACTAACAGATACACTTGTATTGGCAAGTCAAACATCCAATTTTTTCAGAAAAAAAAACAATTATTGAGCTTTTTATTAAATTTAGAAAAATTTTATTCTTTTGGTAGCATAACATTTAGCAAGGGTAAGATGTGTATGAATTAATCATAAGCTGATCAACTTTAAGTTTCATGAACATAAAAATGTGAAATCTTCTTGCATCTCTACCTTTTTTTTAGTTCTTTTTTTATAGAGCACCTTCATATGTTTTCTTATCCATGTGCTGTCCATGTAATAAGACAAATATTCACCGAATGCATCTGCATCTGAATAGGTTTCTTTTTATTTTTTATCCTTTTACTTATATTTCTATTAACCTTATTTGCAGAAAATATGAAAATTAATTACATTTAATAAAAATAAATCCATACACCCTTGTTCGACATTTTATTTCGGTAGCCAAAACTAACGCTAGATTGTGTGATTGTTGAAAAAATCAGATTGCATACTTCCAGGCGTTTAACGCATTTGCAGGGCTTCTCGCACAGCGTTATGAGAGTAAAAAGGTCATATCTGCTTTTAGCAAAGATATTACTCATGCTCAGCTACTCTTTTGAGGAATCGCACAAATATCCGAGATAAACATATCCACGTGATATTAATATCAATGAAAAACAAAAACATTCATACCAACAAACACCAATCACGCCATACATGATCGTAAATGCGTCATTGATAAAAATCATGAGCATATGTTTGTTGACATTTGCTACAAACAAAATCGTCGCAACAGCTGCCCTTTAGAAAAATGATGGGAGTGCTTAATGAAAAACAAACCTCTAATACTTGATAACACACATTATTTCATACACCATGCTATTTCGGTATGACCTTGATGTGGTGATCCATCACATTCAAGGCCAGCCCGCAAAAGCGACACGCTCGGTGTGAAACTGATAGTGAAACTATCGCTTGGGCATCCTCGGGCACAAACAAACCGAACTGCTAGCCTGCTACCCCAAGACCCAAGCAAAACCTTGGCAGCTTTTCCTATCGAACTGATGATGTGTCCCACGGTGGCACAAGTCCAAGCGGCGCATGTAGGCAGGAAGGTTGCGGAATGAAGTCGATCCTGAGGAATGGACTGTATCAAGGGCAGTACGTTCAACATGTGGTACAGCCGGATACGTTCCCTCCCTTCACCACTTTGATAGCCATCTCCCGTGGCGTTTCGGGAAACCAGTTCCGAAAGTGTGAGTAAAGGAAAACATTGACTTGTTCCTTTTCCCGCGCAGTCTGTGCAGGGAGGCATCGTGCTGGTCAGTTGCCGTTCATCACGCTGCCCAGTATCAAGTTCAACTTTCAACACTAACCTTACCCTTTGCCGACACCGAACTCTGGTACCATTCGTCGCTTTTTTGCGGGGCCGGAAGGGATGACTGACTGTTAGGGGTAGAGTTGTTAGCACTCCTTCCGCTCCAATCACCTGTGGAGCGGTACGGCGTCCCCATAACGCCAGACGTATCATCACCGGCCGCTCCCGTCCACCGTAGTTCCCAAGCCCAGACGCGACACACTCGGTACAATAATCCCATGTCTCCTTTCGTGCACTTCCACCAGCTACCCAAACGGCTTGGCAAGTGGTCGGACACGGTTGGGAAGGATAATTTTAGCCAGCTTCGCGATGTATGACTTTCCCCCGGGTGTGCCCCCTTCTCCCCGTACATACACACCCCACCATTTGTGCTACTCTCACTCTCTCTCTCCCCGTCATCGGTCGCTAAAAATAATTTCTCGACCATTCGGAATAAATGAGGTCACGCGAAAAGTCCTCGTCCTCGGGGTGGCCGTATGGTGAACGCGTGCTGCTGTATGAAAACTGTATGTTTTCTGTTTTCTCCTTTGCAAAAATGCCTACGCTGCGAGAGGGTCCCCAACAAGGGTGGTAATTAAACTGAATTTTCTTTTTCTTATTGCCATCCGTAGAGCGAAAGCAATAACTGGCTGCAGGGGCATGAAATGCGACACACTTGTCAGAGTTTTCACCGGAATGACCTTCTTGCTGGAAGCATGAAAACAATTCAGAACGATTGTACATTGCTCCAGAAAAATATGAAGCATTTATGAAGCACTCTTTCTCCTTGGCATCGATCCATGTGGCTCGGTCATGAGAGGTGAATAAATATGAGTTTTTATGGTTTACCAGCTGTTGCTGGGGCGGCTTCATAGCTTTCATCTTTGATGATTAATAGCAAAGAATTATGAAGTAATTTGTTCAATTTCTCTTATAGCTTGTTCCATCGAAGGTTTTATTTAAATCATGTTAATCACGGTGAAGTTTCGCTTAATCGTCATTGATAGTCTGGTTTTTTTTTCATATGTAAAAATTGAGAAAATTAAAAACCCAACTATCTTGGGCAGAATAGCCGTTAAACTGTACTTTGAAAACTTTTTTTTTCAACTTTATATTTTATGGCACTTTTTTCGCTTAAAACAACAATTCATTTATTGAATTGCTTGAAGTTGTCTGAATACTAGTACTGCATCAAACAAAAGGTAAAAATCCATGAAAAATCTGTTATATGTCTTGTAGAATAGTCTTCAAATGGACTTTGTATCCAAATTAACTCTTCTAAGTTAAAATCTTATGCAATACATGTTTGTTTGTTTTTTTTTTTCTACCGTGATAATCTTTACCAAATACCAAATACCAAAATCCTTAGTTAAGGATACGATGGGTGAATCAAGGTTGTCCCACTGAGAGTTTTTATGTCGACCCTTCAAAGTTCCTAGTTCAAGAAGTAATATTTGTTGCTCATATCGTGCGATCTTACCATTCCAGGGAAAAGCTACTCATATATAATATCACAAAATTCCTTCATCGTTTGTTATTTGGTTCAGCAACCATTGTTGGTCAAGGGATGTCCGAGGATTTTGTGATAGCAAGTTCTAGGATGATAATTGGAATGTAACAAATCTGCGCCATTGAGTAACAAATCTGCGCCAACTCCAAAACCTTTTTAACCTCAAACATATTTTCGGCTAGTTATTATCTTCTGATGAGCATAATCTCCCCATCCACGCCACCTACGATCAGAGGTATCTAGACAAACGATCGCGTCTTCAAAATATTATGCAACGTGCTTTCCCTCTGAAATTCTTGCCGCAGTACAATGTAAGGGAAAACCTTTCCATTACTTTCCCCCTCTGTACTGATAGACAAAATAAACATCCCAAACCGCCAACCTCCCCAAAGGGTTCAGGTTATTTACCGATGTTACATACGAGCTCACCATCAGCAAAATCCGGTCGAAGCAATCGAGATCAATCGATATGGGAAAATACCCTTCTAACCGCATGCCAGCAGCTACGAAAAAACCTGCTCGGCCCAAGAGTAATACGTAAACAATCTTGACCGAAACCGAGCGCGCTTCGGACCCGCGAGATGACTTGGCGCGCATTTTCTCCGCGCCTGCGAACACATTACGCTTGTGCTGGTGTTTTTCTTTTTGCGTTTCGGATTTTGCGCCCCAGTGGGGTTACGCTTTTTCCTTGCGATCGTTTTGCGGTCTAGCGCAACTTGGGACGGGGAGTGTGAGGAAGGGTGCTATGGTTCTATCCCCTCCAAGCAATGCCGTACCGATCGTACAGCGATCAGTCACCGGACGTCATGTTCTAAGGCGTACTCACCCACACGGCTGCGCGTCCTGATCCTTGGACGAAAGGGAAAATTCTACTAAAGCGAAAAAGAGACACAATTATTCTCTCTCTATCCCTCTCTCTGTCGCTTTCTTCCACCAAATACGATCGATCGGAGTAGGCCAGCGAGGGTCTAAGATTTTCCATTTGGAATCGAGCAGACTCGGACCCGGTCAGTTGCGCTCGGGAATCGTACAGAGACGGATCAAAGCTTGCCATACTTACTTGCTTGCCACAGTGCCCCATCGCCTAGTGCTGCTCCAGTTCTGAGCTTAGTTCAGCCAAGTGTATCGCTGCGCAGCAGTTGAGGAGTTTTGCCAGCGTCTACAGTGCTTGCTAATTGTGCGTAAAGATGGCCGCCGCTTATCAGTACCGTGGTTCGCCCGCGTTCATTCATTTCGCGCATCGAAATGAAAACTACGACGAGGCACAGATCGACTACCAAGTAAGCTGTTCGTGTGTTGCGCGTATTGTCAGTGGGGTTTGTGTGGATTATGGGAGTTTCTTGTTCCAAAGCACATGGAGAATTGGTTAAAACATAACCCTCTTTTGTGATTATGAAACGAGTGTTGAGTGATACCTCAGAAGCAACACTGATCGTGACGCGATCTTCGCTACGCTCATTAGCCGAACCGTGAAAACCTTGCTGAAGCTAAAGATAAGATTATAACCACGAGTGTGATTAGTAACTTGTCGATTGATAGAGTTTAACCTTCAAGGTTAATGCTGACGCACGACCTGCTTGAACATCCAGCGCACGGGGAAGTGTGCCTAAGCGCGTGATCATAAATTTAGTACTTGGTGAAGATATTCTTTCAAGAGTTCCACTTGCACTGGAAAACATAAATGGATGCTATCATCAATTTTCAATAAACTTAACGGCCTTTTTTACCACAAAACACAAGTGATCGTTGCTAATACGTCATACATTCTAGAACGTTCTCGCCATCGTGCAATTTTTTCTCGCATATTTTTTCGCGTTTTCCTATGTGTCCACCTCGGCAAACGAGTTTTGCATGCGAGGCAAACTGGCGATAAATCACTGCTGCTGTGAGTGACATAAGAAGCAAAAAAGAAAGAAGGCAAACCAATTTTCCAACGATTTCTACATTTTGTGCGGATGTTTGTATACCCTGTCCAACCGTCTCGCCGTCCCACTGGCTCTCGTTCTCGGGCGTAGTTTATGGTTTCATGTTCTAAAAATACAAGAAAACCCTACCGATGCCCTCCAGCATCGGCACCGCGCATTGTCGATGACCGCTGTCCATTTGGCAGACCGTTTGGATGGAAATTGCCAGATTTTTCCTTCACTTTATCGCGGCCCGTACGACGGTGACGGTTGCCTTTCAACGCTCTCCGACCGGGTTGGCCAGATGAGTGCTGGAGTGAAGCAAGAGAAAAAGACGAAGATGCTACCATTATGAGGGCAAATGCGGACTTGTGACGAGCTTGTTAAAAATGGTTATGTAATTAGTATGTACAATAAGTGAGATATTTAAATTTAAAATGGAGCTCTAAAAATGTGTATTTTTGTTTTTATATTAAAAAAACGCTACTTCGTTAAGAATAATTGAAGTCTCCTAACTATACACTTTCTTTCATGATTTGTACTTGCCTTGACTTACCTAGATGATTTGTTACTTTACCAAAAAACCCAAAAAGTAAAGCAAATTATTTTTAGATCAGCATTCACTGATATCTCTGTTTACATCCTACTATCAAGAGATTTGATTAATATACTCGCAGCTCTTTCAAATGCTCGCGATCTGAGCTATGCGCAAAAATATATGTAATAAATTATAATGCCACCTTATGGCCTCCTGTCTCTGTGTCCTTCGCCAATGGGCCATGTCTGACATTGACATAGATTTTTCGAGAAAGCTTAACTCCTGCCCGAGGTCACACGACAGTCCACAGTTGCTAGCGATGGACATTGGACACGCGACATAACGTACATGGCCGGTCCTAAAAATACATTTCATTCATTTAGCCTAAGGGCAAACCTTCAAACTGCTCACCAGCAAACACACGCAGTGGTGTGTTTTTTCGGCGATTTTCACCATGAACAGTGTGTGTTTTTAAGCCCTTTCCAAGGCGGTTGGTGCACCCAAGTGTACGTTCATTTCGTTGTGTTTGTATTTATTTGTTGGCACCGGTATGAAGGTGAAATCAAACTGGCAAAAAAAAGTTTCTCTCTACCAATGCCGCTTACCCAAGGAAAACATTCTCTTGCACTTCTCCGCTCTGTAAATTCGTTAAACAGGAGCATGTTAGAAGCGGGAAAATTTGTTTGCTTTTTGGCATTCCCCACAACACAGCAACAATCGGGCGTACACGAGCGTAACCGGTGGGACAGAGCCATGTGGAAACCATTACAAAGCAAATTAACCGTAACTGGCCATTATGGGGAAAGGAAAAAAATACTGAAAGACGTTTTCTTTTTTTTCTGATTGCTTGAAAGGTGATTTTTGTAGTTTGAGATTTTTCAAGCGTTAAGGTGTTCAGCTGTGTAACGTACAGCCAACATGTTCAACCATGCGTCTCCATGGCAACAGAAGATTAGGAATAATTAGAATTTAACATCAAATGCACTTAGACTGGCTTTAGTAGATCTTTTTATTTCTTCTCTTTTTGTCTTTCTTTTATGAAATTTCAAAAAAATGGTAAAAGTCTAACAATTTAAATATTTTCTCTGCCTTCTATTATTAGTTTAATATAAAAAAAACATTTAAATTGCTTCAATAAATTACTCGAACAATTATTCTATGTCCTTTCTAATTACCTTGTTATATACTTTTGTTTTTTGTTTGTGCCTGCTAAACCTTTTTGTGTGTTTTCTCCCTCTTTCTCTCTCTCTCTCTTTTTCTCTGGATTTTCCCTCTATTCCAGCCGTACCGTACCACGCCACTCGTCCTGCCCGGTGCGAAAGTACCGAAGAAGGACACGCTCCCGACAGAGTCGTACCTCAGACACCACCCGAACCCGGCCATGCGCGCCCCGCCAGCACACGACTACACAGACACACTGATGAAACAGAAGGTACAGCAGTACTGGCGTTAGGTCGCAGGGTACCAGCGGCAGGAAGCTCAATCCCTCCCCCTCGGGAAGGTGGCTTCCCTTCCAGCATC
>KB671169.1:334842-392775 GCA_000349105.1 Anopheles epiroticus | reverse complement strand
TGCAGTGTCTTAATCGTTATTTTGTTTCTTCTCTCCTTTCGTCATGTCGTTCATTCCGATTTTCGTCACCCCCGTTTTACTTCGTCCGCCATTACAATGGTCGGCCTCTTCACGATGGTCGTTTTCTACTGCACACTTGTTAAACAAAACAAATAAAACATTGTTCTTTGGTTCTCATTGATTGCGTTCGTTGTGTAAACAACAACAACAACTCCCTACAACTACACCCAAACCAACATTGCTATCATCATCATCATTGTCATCGTCATCCCATCGAACGAACATGCATACATATGCAGCTCGCTGAAACTGTGATTCATCGAGTGATTGGCGAAGAGCCACCGACCGGTCCGAAGGTGCTTGTCTACTTTTGTTCTCTACTCTACACCCACCTCCGTTTATTCTCGCTTTCAACTGATCCTGTTGCGCGTGTGTTTTGAGTGTGTGTTTTCTGTGTGCCGAATCGGATCTTTACTGTTTCTAAATTCTGCTTAACGTCAACCCTGTGCGAAAGCTACTTCTACAAGGGTTGTTGCACATTTTTGTCTACTTTTCTTTCTTTTAAAACCGAAAAAAGTATGAAAAACACATTAAAGCAGGAGTTTAATTTCTACATTATTGTTTTCATTTTGTTTATCACATGTTTTATACACTTTTATGGTCTTATCTTTCGTTGTTGATTATTGTCCTGTTTTTTCTTTCTGTTAAAGTGCTGTTTTATGTTTTTTTTTGTTTGTTTATCAATTACCGACGCAAACGACGCGTCTTTTTATATTTTTATAGTTTCCTTTTCTTGTGTTTGTTTTATGTTTTTCGTTTTACGTTCTATCCTTTGTTTATCCTCGCTTACTCGTTTAAATTTTCAACTGTTTTAAATAAATTCTTAACGATATGGCAGTAAAATGTTTAATTATCTAATAAACCCTTTCCGCAGGTTGTTCACAAGCAGTTCAACTCGCCGATCGGACTATACTCGGACAACAACATTGAAAACACGATCAGACAGAGTGCTCCACAGCAGACACAAACCGTTCCGTAAGTAGACGTCTTGTCGGAGTTCGGATTCTTTTTCCCTCCCATAGCGGAAAAGGAGTACAAGCATACCAAATCCCCCACCCCTTTTTCTCGGTACGCCGTTGGTTGTGTGGAAAGTTGATTTTATCCCTCCGTATAGCTGTGCAAATTAATTGCAAACCTGTTAGCTTTGTAGATCAACTATAAGAAAATATGTACAAAATGTAATAAACGTCAAGAGAAAATCGTTTTCAAAATATTTTCAATCTTTATTTTAAATCAAGTAGAACCAAGTATCATGCGTCTCCAATTCGAAAAAAATAATACTTTAGAAATCCTTTTTCCTATTTATTCAACCGTCTCTGAACAGCGTCAGCGTTCATATTTTTAAACATTTTCAAAAAAAATTCACTTTCCTAAAATTTCAAACGTACATCAATCTCTCCCTCCGACTGATCAACTTTCCAGACAGCACTCGTCATCGTTTTCGATTTCCAATCCATCCCAAAAGAACCTCACTATTACTTCTGAAAACTGTCTCCATTCTCGGCACCTGCTTCACAACCGAAAGTAAATGAACTTATACATTTTTCTATGCAAACACCACACCGCCCCCGTGCATTCCCGTCACTCCTAGATCGAACGGATACACCAACAATCGCCAACATCGGCCAACGAAAATTGAAGGGTAATTGCCTCATTCGATTACGGTTGTAGTATAGAGCTGTGGTTTGGATCGTGGCACTGCTGTTGGAGTTTGAATTTATTTTGATTTGTCAGTGTGTGCCTTTAATGTACGCTTCCTTTCAAACTGAAGTGTCGTTGTCAGTGTTGTCAGCCGCTGCTTATGCTGCCGCAACGCAAGCTTTGCGCTCTAACAAAACGCAACAATGCGAGGTCAATTCGCTTCCCGCTGCTTAAATCAAGTGACACCAATCATACACGCCACTCATTTCCTCCTTCCCGTAAGTGTTCCTTTTTTAAAGTTTAACTCACTCACCGTGCGCAAGAACGTTCCAAAACGTTGCCTCTATACGCAACACCGATTGTAGCTCATGCAAGAGAAAATTTAATCTAAATTTAGTGCTTTCGATGTCGCTAAATGGTGTCGTCTGTGTAAATATGCAATACAATTTGTCTCCAAAATTGCTCTTATTGAAAAGAACCTGCCCATAGGACTCCGTTTCTCTTTGTTGAATATCCCTGATTGAGTATTCACACATTCCTACCGCTGTCCACTTTGAGGATCTATTCATTCGCCTACCCTCTCCTCCATATCTATCCATATCATCTGAGCTGACCTTCTCGATTGCAGCATCTTCATCGATCTGTCCTTTCTGAAGCAAAAGCAAAAGATACTGGAGGAGCAGCGCCGGCTCGAGCAGGAACGGCAGCAGCAGAAGCAATATCCCTTCCAGTCGTACGTTGCTTCCACCTCGTCCGGCCGCACGTCTCGCCAACAAACGGTCAGTCCAGCGCCACCGGTGCCTCCGCTGCCGGACACATACCATACGGTCGTCGACCCACCGACATCGGCCAATCTTCACTACCAGCCCCAACGTCAACACCCATGAGCGGGGCTAATGTGCGGCGTCGTCTCTTTCTCTTCCAACGATCTTTGTTTTGCCCCGTGTTCCTTATACAGAACCCAGCCACATCTCATGCCGCTTCTTTCATTATCTAATTGAACCCGAAAATATACTCCCGCGCTAACGAACGCCACCGCCCCACCCGCATGCATGCTAGCTTGTTGGAGTTGTTGCGAATCGTATAAATTAAGAACCCACTCGAAGCGTCGTCCACTTCGAGGCAGTGGCCAGAGCAGTGACCAGTGTCGGTTGATGTGTGATCCCAAAATAAGCACCCGCTTGGTTGGGACCAGATCGAACGACAAATGCTCTTCTATAGAGGGAATATGTCTGCTGCACTGTGATTGTTTAATGTGTGATATGGAACGAAGAAAAGGAGAAGATCGTGGAAATTTGAGCAATTTAAAGGACAAGACAGTGGCAGAAACGAATGGACCAAATGTTACACATCATTCTATATGAGTTTTTACATTGATATTTAAGCTTTACATGTTTTTGAAAGGTGTGCCAGTTATTGCTTATTTCATGTGACATGCGATTAGGGAACCAATTTTAAAATGTCAATTCTAAATTATTGCTACCAACGCGGTACGTCGTGCTGTTTGGTTTCTGCTTTTAGTAATAAGGATATTTTATTGTTGTTGTTTTTTTGCAAAATAAATGTTGTTGTTGTTGTTGTTGAACGTGTTTTATCGTTAAAAAAATGTACAGCACGCTCATATTTTGTGCCAGTAACGATCTCACATCTGTTGCCTAACAAAGTATCATTTTCTTCTCTTCTTTTCAATTTCTACTATGAACTGAAATGCTATGTTTTCCCAAAAATGTTAATATATGTACATCGCCACACAAAATGTGTCCAAAATTCAATCTCAAACGAAAACATTCAATTTGAAATGCACTCACGATGGAAACACAACCTGCCACATCGATCGTGTGCGGTCGCGGACCTGTGAAACCCGCCCGCCCCCGGCCCTAAAACATTCACCGTCCCAACAAAACTTGCCCATTTGCCAAAAATAAAATTTTCTTTCCATTTGGCACAAACAAAAACAACGGACACTCACCTACAAATGTGTGCGCGTCAACACACCCCACCACCTCCCCCAAAAACCGACCGCGGCCGGACGTCATGTTCAATATGGTGGACGTCGTCGCAACGCGCAAAATTAAAATTGTTACGAATCGAACAACATGTGTTAACTGCGACCCTGGGCAGCTACAAGAAGACCGTCGTGTTTGACCCGTGCAAGAGCGAAACGTACCGTGCGCTGCAGGAAGGACATGGTGAAGGTCTGCAGGAGGTGCCGAATCCGATTCAGCCGAAAACCTTCGCCCCGAACCGTTTAGTGCCTGGAAAGGTATGTTGAGTAGAGTTTGTTAAAAAAGCGGCACAGAATTTTGCTGCAGGGAAAATTAGGGTATATGAATTATAATCAAACAAGTACTAGATCAATGTTTGTCTCAAGATGATAAATGGATAAATTAACGTTTTTAAACCAACACTACTTGCACTTACAAAACCACCCATACAATAAGGATGAATCGAGTTCAAATTTGTTCTGGCAATTCTGGAAATTGTATATTAAATCTGGTACGATTCATCGAATTTTTTAAAAATATTTTGTATTAAAAATGAGGAGTTGATATATTTATAGTAACTTTCTCCAAAACCGATAGTTTTGAAAAGTTGTGCTTAATACACAACACATTTTGGACATGAACAACAATATCTAGGTGCAAAATCCTACTTTCTGAATTTACGTGAGCTGTTTGATTGTTCTAAAAAAGTAACAAAATGAACCTAATGGAGGCACAAATGGATGTCATTAACAGATAGGAAAAAGAAGCTCAAAATGTTTATGATACCACAATCATTTCTAACTCAATGGCCTAGCGATTTAAAGATCACGTTGGAATATTGCAACTGCTACATTGATTACTACATTACTACTTATTCCGTTTCTTCCACAGAAGCCTAACGCCAATCATCCTGCACCCCAGCCAGAGTTCGCGTACCGGGTCAACTCGATGGGCGAGCCGAACGAAAAGATCCACCAGAGCGGATCCTTCAAGCGTTTGATGCTGCACGTCATGAGCGAAATGGACTAAGCGCGGCATAACGAGTGCGCATCCACACAAAGCTCTATATTTCACTTCACATTTACACATCCACATAGTCATACATCCGTGAACAGTTTAGATCGCTCTCATTGAGGTGACATTATGATTGCTTCATACGAAACCCCATCGTAAAGCCCATCGTTTCCATCCAAGCATCGCACTCGATCGTAAAGATCAAGCACCGATCCTCGTGATGCGAAGTTAGTAAACACGTGCGTCTCCTACTGTTACTTGGCTGTCTTGCTCAGTCAGCCCAAAAAAAACTTTTAGATCTTAGTCCGCACCCGTTCCCCGACCCCATGGCCGACATGTGAAGCTGCGCGAATGTTTTGTAAATAAGTAGTGCTTCTCCAGCCCCTCCCCTTAGGAATCCGATTCTTTTTATTTATTTTTCGAATCGCTCTTCCCCTTCCCACCATCAATGTTAATCGTTTTAGTCTCTTCAAGACACTCTTGCCCTGTCTTTATTAGCCCGCCAGTGTGGAGAACCGCCACCCAACGTGTGTTTGCTGTAAGCAAATTTGCATATTTAATTATTTATCTATATCAAACGTATAGCCACGCAATTGTATATTCTACTGGCCTTTCAATTAACGATTAACCCCGCAGGCTCACCGAACGCGTTTGAGCGAACAATGCGAGTGCGAGTGTATGTTCTAGTCAAAGCTCTGACCGTTTATGTTGCAGTCCGCCTCACCCACCGATGGGAACGCGGGCCGAGCGCGTAACGCAAACAAGCAGTAGCTATCGTTTTCTATACAAGTTTATCAATTATTACTACCTTACCACCAGCAACAGCAGAATGTATGGAGCAGAATAGCATGTTTCGTTATACTCTTTATCGCTACGTTCGGAGCACATAAGTTTGTGTGTACGTATCGGTCGTCGTTGTACGTTTGTTTTATTTGTGCTGGAATATATGAGACACACTTGAAGGCGAATATGCATTACAAAGAAAAGCCATGCACACATACACAAACACTCACACACGAGAGAGAGAGAGTGAGAGAGGAGAAAACAGAAGGATAGATAACACAGCTTGGTACGAGATATATCTATTTATTACAGTTTATGTACACACGGTGATATCACATGCGATGAACGAAAATGCATAATAAAGA
This sequence comes from Anopheles epiroticus, assembly GCA_000349105.1. NCBI lineage: Eukaryota > Metazoa > Arthropoda > Insecta > Diptera > Culicidae > Anopheles > Anopheles epiroticus. The sequence goes on along the minus strand of KB671169.1, from coordinate 386,927 downwards.
TGAAATTACTACAAACATCTTTTATTTTACAATATCAATTTGATGTATCAATTTCATCCATACTATGAAAGAAAGTTTGGTTATTTTTTATTGCTGATTATTTTTATGCAACATTTGTATCTATTATGCAACGTTTTTACGTTACAATACTACTTAATACGATCCGATTACAGAGCTACGCAACGCAATTTTGGGTTTTTTTTGCAACCACAGAGTGCATCCAAAAGAATTTATCTCGTTGCATCACGCACACATTTTATTATACTGCATACATCATCGAAGCATCGCAAAAAAAATCATCCTAAATGGCACGAATATTGTCTTGCTTAAGATTTGACTGTTGATAAACGACCGTTAATTTCATGCGCCCCAGACTGCCTCAGGTACTGACCAATAGATGGCGCTAGCACCATCTGCGATGCAGGGGTGAGCAAACTGTTTTGCCATGATACAGTCATTTAGAATATAATATTTAATTTTTTTATCGCAACTATCGTCGAAAGATGCAGATTATACTATATTTGCAGATTATATTAAATTTATTTCTTTTTATTCCAATTTTTTATTTCAAATCTAATTACTTGGCAGTTTGTTAAAATTCAAATTCTATCAGTATTACACTAAGTTGTGCAAGTTGAGGTATAAATAGTTGCATCAACTAAATACAAATTCATCCAATTTGTTTACATCAAAAAGTCTCGGTACTGTGTTTTTGTTTCGTTTTGACGGGTTGTACATGATACAAAAATAATTTTGATGATATTATACATACAAATCAAGTAATCACAAGGCTCTTTTCTGTTTTGTACTTGCTTAAATTACGGGTTTACGTTCCTTAAACAGTTGAACCTTATTTTAACACTAACTGTAAGATGAAATATATAAATTTTATTTGTAAATGTGTAAAAATACAAAACATATTCATCATCAAACCGTTTAAATTTATGGTTAATTAATTAACCTAAGTAAATAATCGATTCCTGTTCGACAAAGTAGAAGATGAAGATACCACTTCAAACACTGTTATTGCATTGCACTTAAATATACAAGACACATTATGTCATCAAATTATCATAAAAAACACGTTGATAAGATATGAAAAAAAAAATTTAGAGATTTTTGCAGTCATCCATATTGATTGGATCAACAGTTTTCATCACGTGTATTCGTTCTAATTGTTAAAAGAGCTCGCATGACTGCATTCAGATTTGGCCACAATGTATGAGACTGGAGACAGAAAACCCTTCCGTTCACATTATTGTTTGACACCACAGCACCAAGGCAGCTATTAATAAACGCATGAGTCACGAAGATGATATCGCTTTAAAGTCTATTTATTAATAGCTTAAATAATTAATCTGAAGCCGAGGTGAATCTTAACAATATGTCAATTTATAGTTTTATTTACGCTTCTCACAATATTCTCCACCGTTTTGACCAATAAATACACACCCCTTTGTCTGATGCAATCGACCCATTAGAGACAAGCCTACGGAAATCTTTTCCACTACAAATAGACAAACTCACGGAAACAACTTCCAAAAGCACACATTTAATTGTGCTTTGCATGCGATCGATACATAGCACTGCGTAAATTCTGTTCAATGAACACTAGCCATCTCCCGACAGCTCCAACGGACGCACGAAACAATAACATCCCAGAGGAAGTTCCCCCTGCGAGCTAGACAGAATGCACGCCGGCTACTGCATGCAATCGCGATGCAACTAAGTCGTTCCCACACGATTGTATTCTAATCGGCGGAAGGCTAAGAGGCAGCTAGTGAGACATCAGCGATCGTTCCAGTTCCGACCAGATCCGACGCACTGATAGTCTAATTGATCGTGCACATTTCCCGCCAGCCCGCCAGGTGAGGTTGATCATGTTTCACCTATAAAAGCGACCGTTTGCACCGACCTCAAGCATCAGTGTTCGGTTGAACGATCTTATAAGCAATTCCCAATAGTCCCAGTGCAGCAACAAATTTAAGCGCTTCAAAATGAAACTCACGCTCGCTTTCGTGCTGTTCGCGCTGGTGTGCGCCGCATACGCCCAGACCGATGCCGCCAAGGATGCGGCAAAGGATGCGACCGACAAGGTGAAGGATAAGGCCGCCCTCCCGGACACGCCCAAGCTGGACAAGGATGCGGTCACCACGCCCGACCCGAAGGATGCCGCCAAGAAGGTGGAGGACGCGGCCGGCAAGGCGAAAGATCAGGCTGCCGAAATTGGCAAGAAGCTTACCGACGCATTCAAGCTGTAGGACGGCAGGCGGATGAGATAACTCCACGATCGCTTGGAAGTTTTATCACCAAAGTCTACAGAAACACACACACATACACACGCTAACAATTGAAAGACCAATACAAAGAGGTACTTTGTGGTAAAGAAGATAAAAAATAAAACGCCTGGTAAGGATAAGAAGATATTATCATTCCCATATCATTCACTCAAACTGTCCGAAAATTGACCTCGTTTCGCGCGTAGTACGCTTGGTGCCACTTATCGCCACAGTTAGAATTCTTGCGGTTTGCACACCGCCACTGATAGACGGGCAAGGCCGCGTCCGATCCCTAATCAGACCGAAACCTTGCGGTCAGCTGTTTCGCTATAAAATGCACCGTACTGGAGACGTCAAACTGTCAGTCAGCGTTTGTGTTCTGCTCAGCATACTCCATAGTGATCCACGGTGGTGATAAAACGATAGACGAAGTGATATTCAGCAATCTCGACCTCGCGTTCATTCCATATCGCAAGCCCTTGCAGCACGCTCAGCAATGACGGACGCAAACGATCTGTTGACTCTATTGCAGCGCCCTCTGGAGCCGACCTTCTTGCCGAAAAATGACGGCAAGACGGTGCTCGACGTGCCGGACGAGTTCCTTACCGACCGGTATCGCCCGATCGGGGCCGAACTGCAGTCGCGCTTCTCGAACGACGCGGAACAGCGTATCCCCATACGGCAGGTAACGACGCCGGATCTGTCGTTTGCCAATGGCATCGATCGCCGTGGTGCGTTTTCGCTGTTTGTGCCGAAGCATCGGGATGCGGCCGCCGCACTGATCAACCTCTTCCTGCAGCAACCGGACGTGCAGACGCTGATGAGCGTGGCGACGTACTGTCGCGATCGGCTGAACCCGGTGCTGTTCCAGTACAGCTTGGCGGTGGCCGTACAGCACCGCGAGGACACGAAGAACGTCAACATCCCGTCGATCGTGTCGCTCTTCCCGGATCAGTTCGTCGATCCCGCTGTCTTCCCTAAGCTGCGCGAGGAAGGCTCCGTTGTCCAGCAGGAGAATCGTGTATGTATTACGATTGAGGAAGTCTTTCATTTCTTAAGATCTTAAACGTTTCAATTCAATCAAACTAAAGAACTGAACGTAAACAACAATTCGTTCGTTTATTAGGACGTTCGTTTAGCTGTTCGCGAGCAACCCTTCGAGTGAAGATGCACCGATGAGTAAAACAATAATTTTGTGGACGCAGTTCATTGATTTATTTGAATGAACTAGATACTTCAAGTTCCTTTTTACCATCTCTGGGATGTATGATTACTTTTATTATCTTATGATACGGATTGATTCTTCTCCAGATGGTGATTGACATTCCGCCGAACTACACCGCCTCGGACCGTGAGGACGAGCAACGAATGGCGTACTTCCGCGAGGACATCGGTGTCAACATGCATCACTGGCATTGGCATCTGGTGTACCCGGGCGATGGTCCGGACGCGGTCGTCCGCAAGGATCGTCGCGGCGAGCTGTTCTTCTACATGCACAGCCAGCTGATCGCCCGCTACAACATGGACCGGTTCTGCGCTAAGCTCAAGAAGGTGCGCCATCTGACCAACTACCGCGAGCCCATCGTCGAAGCGTACTTCCCCAAGATGATCCGCAGCTCGAACAACCGCTCCTACCCGGCACGTGCGGCAAACGTGATGCTGCAGGATGTCGATCGTATCGACAACGGTACGATCGTGTCGGTGAACGATCTCGAGCGCTGGCGTGATCGCATTCACGAGGCGATCGATCAGGGCTTCGTGCTGGACACGAGCGGCAACCGCATCCCGCTGGACGAGCAGCGTGGCATCGACATCCTGGGCGACGTGTTGGAAGCGTCCAGCCTGACGCCGAACCGTCAGCTATACGGTAGCCTACACAACATGGGCCACAACGTGATCGCGTACATCCACGATCCGGACTACCGCTACCTGGAGGACTACGGTGTGATGGGTGACGTGACGACGGCGATGCGCGATCCCATCTTTTACCGCTGGCACGGCATGATCGATGGCATCTTCCGCCGGCATAAGGATCTGCTGACGCCGTACAACGCCCAGCAGCTGGGCAACCCGGGCGTCACCGTCAACTCGGTCGGTGTGCAACTGTCCCGACCCAACACGCCCGCCAACGTGCTGCTTACCTTCTGGCAGCGATCGCAGGTGGATCTTGCCGCCGGGCTGGACTTTGGGCCGCAGGGCAATGTGTTCGCCTCGTTCACGCACCTGCAGCACGCACCGTTCTCGTTCCGCGTGGAAGTGAACAACGAGTCGGATGCGGTGCGCAAGGGCACGCTGCGCATCTGGCTGGCGCCGAAGGTGGATGAGCGTGGCACCCCGCTCACCTTCCGCGAGCAGCGTCTGTACTTTGTCGAGATGGACACCTCCACGGTGACACGTAAGTTCTGCTTTGCTTTATGACTGGTGTGCAAAAACGTTAACTTTTTTCGCTCTTCCCCAGTGAACCCGGGAATGAACACGATCGTGCGCCGCTCGGACCAATCGAGCGTTACCATCCCGTACGAGCGAACGTTCCGTGCCATCGGTACCAAGTCCACTCCGACCGACGCCGGTGCGCTGGCCCAGTTCCGCTTCTGCGGTTGCGGCTGGCCCCAGCACATGCTCGTGCCGAAGGGTTCGCCCGAGGGCGTCCAGTTCGATCTGTTTGCGATGGTGTCCGATTTCGAGCAGGACTCCGTTGCCCAAGAGCTTGACCCGTAAGTATAAACCTTCCCCCAGTAGAAAGACGCTTAAAGCGTTACATACGTTATAAAACCCTTCGTTTGCTTCTACTTCATCAGTAACGCACCGTGCGACGATGCTCACTCCTTCTGCGGGCTGCGAGACAAGAAGTACCCCGACCGTCGGGCCATGGGCTATCCGTTCGATCGCCGCACGGAGGATACGGTTCGCACGCTGGACGACTTTGTCACCCCGAACACGAACATGAAGACGGCCACGATCCAGGTGAAGTTTAACAACACCGTGATCGCACGCACCTAAACGAAGCACCGTACGACTGGAAAGCACACAATGGACAGATCCTAAGTCTAAAGCTTAGGCACCGAATGCCCTAGATAATAAAGCAGACCAATTTCGCCTTTGCCTCAGCAAAACCTTGAAGTTCGTTTATTTCAATGCTAGGAGCGTTCATTTCCGATGAAGCGCCTTATCCCATCGTAGGTGTGCAAGACTCCGTCACCGTAACAGTGACCCGTGTCGTCGCTGTGTCTGTCACCGTTATCGTGGAGGTGGAACTCGCCGGTACGGTTACCGTAGTCGAGAAGCTAGCGGTCGAGGTGGTGGTTGTTACTGGAAGCACCAGGGTGGCTGTTTCGGTGATCGCAACGATAGCGGTCGACGTTGGCAGGGTTGCCGTTACCGGGACGGTGGACGTGATGAGCGACAGGGTAAGCTGCGTATTTGGCACTAGGGTGACTGTTTCGGTTAGCGTGGCTACCACCGTCAGTGTGGCCGTTTCCGTACTGCTGACTGTTTCCGTCGATGGTGCAAGGGTAGACGTTCTCGGAAGACAGATTGCTGATTGGCTCGCTGAATAGGGATCAGCGTGAAGATAGTGCAAATGGTGCAGCGAATGGTGATGGACTGGTCGTGCGGAGAGCAGTACAAACAGTAAAACTGTCGTTTTGTACATCTTTTTACCAAGAGGTGACATTTTGGAGGAGAGACACGATATTCACCTGTACGATGCTGGATTTCAACTGAGCGTAAGCCGGTTCTGACGCTCTGTGTGATGAACTCTGTTAACTCTTCCACAGAGGTGACAGGTTTTTTTTTGAATAACTCATTAAAGTTAAATGGTAAGATGAGAGCATTCGTTTGGTTTTTCCGGTTTTTAACGATAGCAGAAGTAAGAGAAACTAACAGTATAAAAATTTATTTTAAAAACGTATTTTTTGACTGAAATTATTAGCAGGTTTACTCCAAAGAAAAGTTCCACATCTCTTGCATTTCTTTTGCATCACGATTATATTTCAAACGATACTGACCAGTTTGCTAGGTGGATTTATCAGAATATAGCATCATTTATCCTCAATAAATAAATCCTTAACCCACTTCATGATCATATGAATTTACAACCTGGTTAAACAACTTTCAAAACTCTTGGAACTTCCACCCAAATTCAAAATTCTGGAAACCTCACAACTATCTTTAGTAGTCTTTTACATTTTGACCCACTAACACCTCATTGTTGCTGCTCGCTACAGCTGCTCAAGATGAGCCTCACATTACAAAAGGTAATTTAATCAATCTGTTAAACTCTTCCTACCACAAACCACAATATCTCATCTTTCAGCAACTCTTCCCGCTACTGCTGCTTGTCATACTAATCTCACACCCAGTGCATTCCTCACACTACTCTCACCATTACGGACACTCGCCCCAACTGACCACACTCACCTGCATTCAAACGGTAACGCAGGCCACCATCACGCAAACAGTTCCAGGACAAACTTTGCCACCGTTTCCAACACTGCCCGCACCTACACCTTTCTAACGCCGAACCCGATCATGCTCACCGAGATGTCTACCCGCACCCTGACGGCCACCGTTTCCACGATCGCACCGAGCACCACCACTACTATCACCGGTACGAGCACGGTTACTTCCACCCCACCGCTTGTGTCAACCGTCATCAGCAGTACCAGTACCATCCGCATCACTTCTACGATCGTTGTGCCACGAACAGTCACAACCACCTCCACTAGCTCGATTATTTCGACCAAAACATCCAGACTCCCGATGTGTAACTAGTGAGCGAACGAGTGTGCCAGGGTTTGTACCACGAGATGTCATGTAGTAGAGATGATGGTAATAAAATTGTTATTATCATCCCGGAAAGCTGGCCGTCTTCCCTCCTGCTACGGCATTCCTTTAAGGGTAGGCTGCTTTTTTGTAGTAAATCATTAAAAATAGTATCTTTGCATACCGTAGACATGATGTCATGTGTCGTTATATCTTATATGGGACTGTTGAAAATTACTTTTACATATAATTACAATAAAAAGATAAGATGATTTGAATTAAAACGATTTTCCTACCAGCAGGAATGTGTGAGCTAGTAATTTGAATACTTTAAAATAAATATTTAAAATTGTCTCATTTCAGATTATTGTGACCACCTCAGAGTTGACGAATGCAGCAAAAGAAATCATATTAAACATGATAACGGAATTGTCTGGATTCTGAACAACAAGAACGATTTTTGTCATGTGATGAGATGTTATTGGTTGTCGTTGTATTCTCAAAAAAAATAAAATAATTTTAATAAAAGTTTGTTAAGCAAGGATGTGATCAAAATCACTAAACATTTAAATATTCCTAAAGGTCCCTAGCTACAGAATGGCATTTTCATTCATACTTTCATACTTTCATACATTCATTCATTATTTTCCGATACACATTCTTAATCGTCTCTTCAAGTCTAGCTGGGAGTGTAGTTTTTACTTGAATCCATTACCAGCTATGTTAAGAGCTTCACTAATCTGTATGATAGGTCAATCAGAAGTAGTTGTACAATTGTCTAATTATTTACGACCATCTTAATTTCTGAATAACATAATAAGATCATCTTATTTTCTGAATAACTGAAATATTATAATGCAGCTGACTTATCTATGTGAAAGAAAATAGTAAATTGAACCAAATCGATTACCATGAGATAAGCACTGCTACTAGTCGATTAAATTATGTATTGCTATATTTTTACATAAATTTTAAGGTTCATGCAAAAGTAATCTATATGAGAAGTAAAGTTTAATTCTTCACCCAAACTGATTCTAACACCTATAAGACAAAATGAAAACTCTATACACTCCTTTTTAAACATTTATTCACATCTCGTTACTAAAAAAATACTTAGAATTACTACCAGTTAGTGTACTATAAACGAGCCGGTTGTTAGATGCTCGACAGCACGGAACAACCTTCAACACCGCCGTCCATCTTAACGCATCGGTTAGCGGCCGAGCATCTTACGAATCCAATGAGTTCATTAGAATGTGCCGTGACCATCCCGTACACAAGGTGCTGCATGTGTGCTGGGTGCAGAAGAGCCACCGGGCCAGGTCAGAGGAAGAGTTCAAGAAACGACACCGCTTACCGAAAACTCGACGCGTAAAAAGCAACCGCCACACAACCCGCCAAATACCGTGATGTCAAACAGCATCAGCATCCGAGGCAAATAATCAAACATTTTCGCATAAAATTATCACTTCCCTTCCGCCGTGCCGGACCGTACCACACGAAACCATCCCAACTGGTTCGAGTGCTTCACTACAGGTTTTAAGCTTTGGTAGGTGCGTGGCTGATCCATCGGAACGGAACACTATGCTGAAGATGTGGAGTATATGGTGATGTGTGGTGATGTCAACGTGGCGGAGTGAAGCGCTCCATGATAAACGATAATGATGGTGGGTCGCTTCTGATCGGCGAGTCAGAACGTCCGACTCCCGCTTCTAATGAGTTTGAGATCGTACGAACCCCGCCAGCACACATATGAGCATCTTCAGCCCTGTCAAAAACATCGATTCCTGCCTTCAAGGATGCTCAATGCCATCGGTCCGATCGGAAGCCATTAATTTTGTTTTTCAAACAAAAATAAACCGATTAAAACAATCGCTGTTTGCATCGTGCTGACAAGCGTGTCTATCTTTTCTCGCAGGAAAACATAAAAATAAACTAACGCAACATTGCACTTGCTACATGTAGCGGAGAAGATTAGGTCATTCTCGTGTCTATAAAAGAACCAAGCAGGCTGCAGAAAGCTGACTCAACGCCATTTCCCACCCGTCGATCAGGTCGATGCTTTATCACTAATGATGATATATGAGAATCAAGCATCGCCAAAAACCTCGTCGCAGATTCTCACATAACCAGTGAGCGTAAACTTTAACCTTTGTAAGCACCAACAACACTAAGTGTGCACGATTTGTAATGCTCTATTCTTTTACCATCCTTTTTGGCATCCGAAGCTAATTACATTCTCACCAAACACGCCCACTATACAACATTATTAATGATCGATAAGCATACTGATGAGTGAAAACTGTTTCTCGTTTTGAGAATGAAACAATAAAACGAAAATCTTAATTCGACCATTAGCTCTCAAGTTTTATGTTCCTTTCATCACCCTCGCGCCAGCTCAACGACGTCCAAAATTTGCATACACGTCCACGTCCTTACCGTTATCGTACTGGTAGACACAGTTTGTCGATTCACCGTCTGTCAGTGATCCAGTTCTGGGTTGCAAAAATAGAACATCACCACGCACGGGCTTGATTCGGATGCTTATTTTAAAACAACTCGACCTGTCCAAACATCTCCAAACGCTTCACCAACGCATTTGGAACGTGGTGTCGGGAGCCAAGAATCACTCCATTCAAGCACGATCGTCTGTCGTCGTTGCCGATCGAGTTAAAATTAGTTGCGTGCTTAAAACTGGATACCACGCCGGATCGTACACAAACTGATTGGTTCCGGGAAAAGGAAAGGTATACTACACTCTGCCGCAAAGCTTTTGCATAAATTTTCTCGTCCCCGCCGTACCGGGCAAGGCGAAGGCAATGTTTTTTGCCTTTTCCTGTTTCTATTCCTGGGTAGTTTTGTTCGTTTTTCATTCGCAGTTGGACAGAAACTGGATTTGGTGGAATTGATCAACTTGAGGCAACATGCGCCACAAGGACGAGAAGGCAAAGATCATCCTCGTGTGCGATCGGCGGTATAGGATCGGGACGTCGTAAACACGACAGTCTGAATTCCAAACCATGTGGAGTGACGGAAATACGAAGCAATCTTATCTCTGTTTTGCAGTAAAATATGTGGCTTTCTTATTCTTTTTGTATTCAATTTATGATATGGAAAGTGACTGTTAGCTTAGCTTGAGCTTAGGTAGAAAGTTAATGAGGGGTGCAACAAAAAATAGCACCATTTCTTTATGGTCATTCTAGAAGCTGTTTTTCTACTTTGATGAGACACAAAACAGTCTGCAACCGCCAATCTTTGATGCATTCCATTGATGTTTTGTTGTGCGTTTTGTGGTGTCACTCGGCAAGGAAATCCTTATGATGCGGGGAAACCTCCCCGGATATCCAACGATTCGTCCAGTTGCCTTGATATTCAAACTGGTTTAACCCTGAAGCGTATTAAAATGTGTCTTTTCCTTTCTATTTCAAAGATTATCAAAAAGACCCCGCCGAGTTACCTGACCCCCTATCGCACCTATCAAGATCATCTAAATGGCTCTACCTTAGCTTTGTCGCTTAGACGCATCACTCCCACCGATGAGTCATCGTTTTCTTGGGTGACAAATCACGGAACGTGGATCATCGTTGGGCAATTCACGGTGTGATCTACATGTTGACACACATCCGTTCTCGTACTGGGGAATTTCATTCCGCGATCACTGTTAGATAAGATGAGCCTTGCATTCATTCGGGAGCAACAGCCTTCTCCATGGATGGGTAAATCCATCTCGTGTCTGCTTTAGTTTCCTCCTTTCAGCGTAATGCAACAAGCTAATTTGTGCAGAAAATGCGTGTATGAATTTCTTCAATTACCACCAGTCCACCCAAGACGAGTGCAGTTGTTGGTGGGAGGGACGCGTACATCGCAAATTGTGATGCGCATCTGAGATCAGGTGAACCGAGGGCTGGTTCAAGCAGACGGGAAGCTTGCCGATGGGGTAATGGGTCGACACGGCCAGGCTGGTCAACGCTGCGGAAGATGCTGCGGGAAAGAGATGGCACTCTGACTTTTTTTTTCAAGATCGTCAAGGTGGGTAGGAGAGCCAAACCCTACGCAGAGAAGTTTCTTTTGCTATGGGAGACAGGGGCCAAATCAGACTATAGGTGTTTGATTTATTTATTAATCATAATTTTTGTTTAAGAATTTAAACTAGCAGTCTTTAAGATAAGTTCATTAATGTGATTCAAATGAATGTTTCATAACTTTTTATTTTTACTTTCTTCTAACTTTTCTTCTAACTTATCTCCAAGATTTCATAACTTTTCTTCAAACAAATATTTGTTAAATAGATTAGTTGTTTAAAAATGATTGGCAAAGGTCACTGCTTTATCATTATTTTTATTTTTGTAGTGACGGCCAGGCCATATTGCTAAATCGCTTATAATTGTACCTATACAAATTTAACTCAAATAGTTTTCATAAATAGGGATGCAAAAACATACGAACAGTTTACAGTGCTTACAAACATCCTAACTTAATGTATGTTTTTCTTGATATTGTATGCTATTTTATGTTTTTATTAGTGATTGCACTATATTCTTTTTGTTTTACTATAATTTAATTGTCATATTTCACTATAATTTGCTTGTTTGTATTATTATTTACTTTGATATACTTTGATATTGTTTTTTCCCATATTTTATTCCATTTGTATTGCTTTTAGAAGACATTGATTGTTGTTATCGGTAGATTTTATATTTTATACTTTCATATGTCTTAAACATTTTGGTTGTTTCCAGATACGTTGTGTTTCTTTTGTTAATTTTGAAAATTGTTTCAATTGGCTTCAGTTTTTTCATATCTAGCTTTTTTCATAGATTTAGATGTTCTTTTCAATTTAACACTACTTTTATGTAATCTATTTTTCATATTCTTTACATTTTCTATATTAATTCAACAAGTTTTTGATTTTCTTTTGTTTCTTTCGTTGTTTTTTTGAGTATTTTATCATTTTCTTTTAAAAGAAGTTTTTTCATGTTTTCATGTTTTGTGTTCTATACACAAATAACCAATAACAACTTCGTTTTAATGCGTCTACACTGCTCTCTACACCTAAATATTCATCAAAAGCTTTTCGACGAATATCCCCATTCGCTCCGGTCTCTCCTTGGTAGTGTGCTCGTCCACTATCAGCCGTCCGTATCTAGCCATCAGCGAGAAGAGCTTGACCGGATCGGGACACCGCTCTAGCACCAGCGCACGCCTATAAAAGCTTCCTGCGACGGGTGAAAAAGTTTCAGTTTACCGCTTAATTTTCGGTCGACAGCAGCCGGCACAAATCTGTTCTGCCCGGCGACCGGTCTTTCCAGGGTCCGTCCCAGTAAGGGAGTACGCAATACGCGAGAGTGATTTTACGCTTTCCGCAGCATACACGGTGCAAGTGTATGTGCGCAGGTGTAGTGCAATAGTTGATCGTGTATTACAGTATTATCGAATTATTTGCAGGACGAACTGTGCTCAATAAAGTGGCGTACTTCGCGCTAGAGTGGATTATCTGAAGGTTTTACAACATCAGTTGCGTTAAAGATGGTGAGTGAAATTTCTTTATTCTCGTTCGACCTAAGTGAAGTGTATTTTCATGTATTGGAAAACTTTTTTACGAACATTGAATCATCGAACGAGACAAGAACTGAACAGTGATTACGAGCGTTATGATTGATCAACCATGTTTAAGAGAGGTCAACCAGAGGTCTCGCTGTGGTTAAAGTACGAAGGGAGGAGTAAATGTACATATGAGATGCGTCACACCGCAAGTAGCTGTCCGCAACCGATTGCATTAGGCCGTGAAATGCACGTGAAAGGCATCGTCAGCATTCTAGGCGGTGGTGGCAATTAGTATTACCTTGACGACTACAGTGGCAAAGCTTTTGTTACGGACTAAGGTGACAGATTCTGTGTCACGGAGAGGAACTCATCAGCAACCGTGGGTGAACTTGAGTGATCTTGAATTCGATGGAAAAAAACATCATGAAGGTGTGATCACTTTATTATCTAATCGAGTGCTGTTACCAAGCCCTAACTATAAAATTAAACATAATAGTTTCTAAAGTTTTGCAGTAAAAATTCCACCAGTCGAATCTATTTCACCAGTCGATTACTACCAATCGCGTCAATCCGTGACGTTGTAGTGTGAATGACGATCGACAGGCTTCGTCTAAGCTGTGCTGTGGTCAAGCTCCACTTGTGGGATGGATGCTAATTTTGCTAATTTAATGCCTTGGTAGCCTTTTCCGGAGGACACGGACTCGCAACAGCGAACAATCTAACCTAGAGCGATCGAATACGGGGCGTGAACGTTTGTTCGTTTCACGCGCGCGTATCGTTTATCGCTGTTCCTTAGCATCGATGTGCCTTATCGTGCTACGACGATGAATAAATAAGCGGATTTTCGATTTTTTTTTTCTCATATATTAGTCTCAATGGCAAAACATTTCCCACTGGACGGTCTTGGGGCGATACTGACGCATTTTTTTGACGCTGGGATTAGGTTGGATTTCGCAATAATAATCTACATGGTGTAGCAGTATACACTTATTAGTCTTACCTTTGTAAGTGCCGAAAACAAATTATAAACATTTTTTTTATTCGGTAGTAACGGCCAGGCCGTATTGCTAAATTATAAACATTTATTATTGCAAACAAACATGCAAATTGACTCAATTGCCTCTTTAGCTACTGAAGCTTTCCTAGCTATACTGCACATGGTAGTAACTAAAATAAAGTACGAAAGTTCATCGGTGCCCGTGTGGTCTCAAAACCCTCCCCCTTTTGCACTGATGACCGAGGCCTTAAGCTCTTTTCCTTCTCATCATTACCATACACAATGAATGAGGGTAAAAGAGTGAGAAAGTGAGAAGGAGGGAGCGACACCACCAAAGGGTGGCACGAACGGTACCTGTAGCGCTTATTGGCTCCATTGCTAAATCACGCTCGTCCAAGCCCTCAGGTGATGTAGGGACAATGGGAGTTTGAGGTTAAGCAGCAACAACAACAACAACAACGAAACAGCCGTAAACCCTGTGCCATACATATTAATTCACTCTGACAACACCCCCTGCCTGGCACTGGCAATGCTGAGACGTATCTCACACTGTGCATCTTTGGTCATCTGGTGGGTCGACGCAAGTCCACCAGGGTCAATTCCCGTGCGTTCGCCGTGCTGCCAGCTCAGACACACATAAAAATAAACTATAACTTGATTTTTAACAAATCATACTCAACGACACTCCGGGGCAGCTTAAACCTTAAAAAGGGAAGAGCATGGTGCAGAAAGAGCTGAGAGGAGCACATGAGGAAAAAAACCGAGCAATGAGACATAAATTCCTGCGATCATTTCCAACTTCAAGACCTCTGCTGACATCCTTGGAGCGGAAAAAAGCCAAGTTTTTGTGTATCTGTTAAATACGCTTGAGCGAATCTGCTATCGATTTCAGCGATCATGTGCTGAAACCTGCATTCCTTCCCATCCTCCCCCTCAAGCTTCACACCCCCATCCCCGCACCCACCACACACGCACACACCCATCAGAGCATGAACCTCATTAAAATGGGAAGATCATCACCATCAGCAACCGGATGACCCAAAGTAGAAAGCCAGCTCGCGTCCAAGTTCGACGAGTTCATTTCTTTTTACCTTTATTTACCTTTTGCCCTCGGTACCCAACCTGCAACGGTGAACTTTGCTGCAAGATGTGGGGAGAGATAGGTTGCATTCACACGCATAGGGTCACGTATTAAAGTTTTTTTTTCGCTAAAACAAACGAAACAAAACCGCAACCCGAAACAAACCCGCGACATGCCGACGGATGGGAAGCCCGAATGTGAGATAAAACGGTTCCCATCCATCAGCCGGTACTAACCGGGCGGGTTTGTCGCATCGGACGTTTGCACACATTTGCCGAAAGCACTTTCTGAGCCGGTGGACAACGTTTCGGGTCTTTACTCACACAGAACCAAACAGACGATCATTATAAATCATCAACGGGTTTTCTTTTTTCCGCGCAGTTTCAACCGGCGTTAGGCGTTTCTCATTTTGTCATTTTGAATTCTATACAGTGCTTTGTTTGTAACGTCAAGCAGGCGCCTGAAATGGGTCTAGAAAGGCTAACAGCAATAGAAAGTCTAGTAGAAAAGATTTCTAACGATTATCGCAATCGCTAACTGCCCCCCCCCCCCCTCTCCCTCACGCAATGACTCACGCTGTTTCCACGGTAAAAAGGTCACCCGAACATAGCAAGCAACAGCGTATCAGCTTACCCGCCCAATTTCTATCAAGGACACAGTTTCAAATGCACATTTATCTCCCATTTATCACAAAGCAGGCGGAAACATCGGCACTAGCCCCTGTCCCGAAACCCAGCGTGCGATCGTCCATACATCAAACGCAGACTCATTTGCATTTTTTTCGCCAAAAATTAATGAGCAAACTTGCAAGACAAATCATACTACCGCGCCGGCACGCTGCAGTACAGGGGTGTATGCGTTTTTCGGCATTTGCATTTCAACTTTTTTTCACTCTTTAACATTTTTTACCACACTTCTCGGCTGACCCGCCGCTCATGATGCAATGGGGTTGTAAATTAAAACTTTGCTCGAATTGATTTATTGGCTATGGTTCTTCGCACGTTTAATGAGCCTGGATAAAGGCGGATGTTTGGGTGCCATAATTGAGATGCTAATGGGCAGGGGGGAATGATGAAGCAGTCCGGTGGAACAAAATGGCATGCAAACGATATGATTAGACATTTTTAAACTGCATCAATCGTAGAATTGCACAGCGAGAGAAAGATGCAAATAAAACTGCATTATTTATTTATTTATCAAAATTGATAAGACCTCTCTAAACGTTATTAGAAAAAAACACATAATTAGAAAAAAAACTAAAAAAGATTTTTTCTATAAGATTCAAGAACTTTGCTCAAACCACAATTTCACTCAAATCACGTTGAAACTCTCTTTTAGTTTGTCTTTTTTTTTTAATTCGGTAGTAATGTAATACTTGAAAATTTTATGATTTTCATATGATAAAGTTTTTCATAATCACCAATCGAAGTATCTATTAAATCAATTCTAATCTAAATTGTGTTCAAAACTCAAAAAGTTTTGCTAAAAATGAACTTGTTAGACAACATTTCAGTTCAAGCTTTTGATTTATCATCATCCAATAGAATCAAACGCTTTGCTGTTCAAGATTAAACACTTACTGTACTCCTATTCAATACTCCTTTTACATAATTATCTCTTCTTGTCCTAACAAACTACACGTTTTATCGTGTATTAGAAAATAATAAATATTTGTCCAAGGGAATCATAAATAGAACATTTCTGTTTGAGGTGTATATGGTAACATTTTATTGAAATTAAAATAATGCAGTTATGCATAATACTCCATTTCTTTAGCAAATTCATAATCCATTGAATTTGAAAATTATCGATTTGGTTTTTTGATGTTCCAAATGGATTTTTGTTTAGCAAACTTTGTTTTAAATGGATTAAAATAAATAACCAAATTTGTGTCTACTATGCGATCGCAATTTTCAAATTTTACTTCAAATTTTTGAAAAGACTATCCGTATCTACAAAGAAAAAGACTCTTAGTTTGAATTATGAAAGAATGCTTCTGGTATAGAATTTAGTGCAATAAAAATTGTTGCAAAATTAACCTATTCATAAATCCTCAAAAAAGCCCAATCGTTTCACTTCGGGCGTCCTTGCGCGTTGAACTACAGCCATAAAATCGCATTCCTGCCAAAGAGCGGCTCTAGGAACCGATCGCAACCGTAGCACACCGTCGCTTATTATTAGCTAAATACTACCCGCACAACCAACCGATCGTTTGCTCGATCGATACACCGAACCAGAAAGGGAACAGGTTTTCCGGCAAGCTTTCGTGGGCAGGTGAGACATCTTCAAGGTCGTCTGCCCGTCCCGTAGCCTAAGCATCGTGCGTACGGGGCTGTGGTCGCTTCCTCACGCATAACATCTTCCATCGGCCGCGATATGCGAACCACCACTGCCGATGAACCAGCGCGCATAAGCGTTACCGCCTAGTGGCGCGCTTATTTATTCAAACGATTCGAACCCACCGCTCAATGTCAACCTGTCATCTTCGTGCGGATAACGTATTGACCATCGTTTTGGTTTTGCGTACCTTTTTTTTATTGTGTATGTGGTTATGATGATTGTGTACGAGTTCGCTATTCTTCAGTCAACGCCCAACCCTAGCCAATGGGTGGGCGATTAATGCGGCGCAAGGCTTTATCGCGCTTCAAACGATTTGGGCGATGGGCGTGATAGCAACCGGGAGACACAACTGGTGCTGATGATTTATCATTTTTTTAATTGTTAATTTCTTCAACGACAAATCAAAATTCGCTTCTCATTCACTTCCCCGACCGCGCCATTGATCCGGTTTAGATATTTGAGTAGCAACCTTGCTGGGGATTATTGAAATATTTTCATAACAAACATGTGGAAGAGATCCAAATTTCATACAAAAAACATTAGTGGAAACTTGTTGGTCCAGTTTGAAGCTTAAAATGCCGATCTATAACTTATGGCAGCTGACTGTGGTTTTACCTTGCTGTTGATTGCGAAAATGAAACATTGTTTCCAAGAAGATCCTTCAAATATTAAACAAGACTTAACGCCAAATGCGGTCTCTAATGACCGCCAGCTGTTAAAATATCTTCATTCCAATACTCAACGTAAACTCCTTAGCACCTGTTAATGAAAAAAGCTACTCACAAAAGGTAAATAGCACAGCCTGAAATAGCTTCAACCTACCGATGCTTCCATTGATCGCTGAGCAATCATTTCGAAACAATGCTCAACTACGACAACATTATTCATAAATGAAAAAAAAAAACGACTACACGCCAGGAAGCGATCAGTTGAAGGACACTACCAGCACTCCCACATGTGTGTGCTTATCACGCGGCATGACGCTTCAACGCTGCCCGCCACATTAGGGTCAAAGTTGAAGCACACAACTGGCAGCACAATTTTAGCCTCTACAATGACGCAACAATGGCTTGTTTAACGTTACTCCCGAAATGTACGAACCCCCATATTAGCCAACCCGTACAGCCGGAACATTGTACGGATTGCAGCGCTACGGACAGTTTATCGCACAGAAGATCGGTAAATTATAATGTACCATTTATTGCAGTTCTGCCGTAACGTAATGAGGTTCGATCGATCGACTCGATTGCATATGCATATGAGGAGTGCCATTCCTCCTGTTGCAAGTGCAATCGGTGGTGTGATTAATGTGTATTAATTATTTAAAACGTCACAGAAGACAACCGTTTTGTGGGGCGAGGAACACTTGTCCATATGTCAACCATCGGTTACAACAAGCGATAACCTGTTTTGGGCGTTTTTTGCTTCCCAGTTTTGAGTGGAAGCTCGGAAATATGTACTGAGCACACAAATGATTATCTTTCTTGCGAAACTCAAGACTCGCAAAATCAACAAAATATGCAAACATATTTAACGAAAATGTACACAAATAAGTGCGCTAGAAGGAACGCCCTATGATCTAATCGATTTGATAGGTGAAGGTTGCGGTGTGTTACCGCCCAGCAACATTGTTCATAAACCTTTTTTCAAAATTCTATATAAAGCGGCAAATAGCCAAGCAAGCAATTCGAACTTATTTCTTTCCACCTCTGACAGTAAAATCGTTAGACTTCAACGAAACGAAAGTGACGAACCTCTTGCCGTTCACGCCACGGTCACCGATATGGGTGGAGCACATTAACACATTGAGTCGTCGGACTTTCCCATGCAGCTTTCAATCAAGTTCAATGCTAATGTTCGATCACATTCGATGCATCAACCTCGCACCTGCCTAAAAAGGACGTTCCGAACATGAATGATACGAATGGTCGGAACGTCCTTTTTGTTAGGTACGCCGTGATTTTTCTCTCATATTTATCACCCGACCGTAACGCTTAAAACATTTTATTTTTGCTGCTTCGTTTTGTCTCGTTTTTCGTTCTGCCTGGCATCCTTTACCTGCGACCCACCGGCTATTTTTGTGATAATAAAATGCAAATTTTTGGCATGAACGCCCGCAGAACAGTCACTGCGGCAACACCGCATTTAGAAACACGCATTCGGACAAAAATAAAGCTTTCGTAGAAATAGCAATGCCCGGACTGTTTGGGTGATAATAGCAGAGAGGTAGGTTTTGGGGACGAGCGAGGAGATCAACCGAATGGAGATGAAGCATATAAAAAAAAGGAAAAAGATGCCGATCGTTGTCGCTATGGACAGAAAACCGGTTGACACTTGGTTCACAGCGAACTCGATGTTTGTTACTGTGTTTGTGTGTCTTCTTTTTTCTTTGCTACAAGATTTTTTAATTTGTTGACGATCAAGGCGTGGAAAAAAAACATGCCAACTCCAGGTGGGTCATCTTTAACGCATCCTTGTGCCTTGTACCTTGACTTTGACATGCTACTTCTAATGTGGGTTTGGTTTCAAGCTGGTCAGCTCGGAAACAGGTCCACAGTTCAATGGACCCTATACACCTTGGGAGGCCTTCGCGTGCTTTGGGATCCTCGTTTTGTTACACCGCTTGGGTCCCGGATGTGCTGCAAATGAGTCGAAGCGATACAATGCCTTTATTGTACATTTCCTGCGACCCTAACAGAAACGATTGGGTATATTATTATCCTTCCGCGAACAGGCAAAGGAAGCTGTTATGAGCAAAGCTTCGTTAGTTAATTAATTGAAGTTTCAAGGATTGTTATGGGCTTTAGACAGAGAGGAACTAGGCTCTAGAACCGCCTCTTTTAACTCCACTTATTATCCCAGAATATATTAGAAGCTCCAATAAGTTCTCATTACTAAAAAGTTTCAATATCTCAAACAACCTTCATAGGACGTAAGTGAATTTTCTTGCTAATGTTGCTCTAACTCAAACCCGAGAAAAATATACACATTTATCGAGTGTAGGGTAGTGCTACTGCAAAATATGAATAAAAAGGTGGCTTATTGTAATTATTCTTCCAATAATTGCAAATAGTATATGGTTGACATTTAAGCCTCGCTTCGCTTATAACTTTATAATCACGTTGCTATTCTCTTTTTAACAATCCAATCCACCCAGCAAAGCAATTATAGTCAGGTGGAAGCAAATTTAATTACACCTATCGAAGCGCCAGCCAATACATTGCTCACTACTCTCTCACCTTCCTTCCATCCCAAGAATTGTTCGCCTCGTTCATCTTCCCCTCAAACCGACGGCAATGAAAAGGATGTCGGCAAGGTTGCGCCGGTGCTTAATCAAATCTCACCGATCGCACATTCAATCACAATTCTCGTTCGCAGCATCACAACGCCCAAGGAAAATGTACTTGCAGCTTCGCTGAATGCCACAAAACCAAAACCGGATAAGTCACTCTCGGGAAACACCGCCATCACCACACGAGTCCCTGGGGCGGATGCTAGTTCTTGCCGGTGAGCTAGAAGCACCCAACCAGGGCAAAGCAACGAGGCGTGAAAGTGATGTGGTAATACAGACGTACCGCGAGAACGCACGCTGCTACCTTAGGGAGGGAGGGGTCCCTTATTTCACATTCATTGCCCATTAATTCATTTGAATTTTTGCCGGTGATGAGCAGGCTGAACGACTGGTCATTTGCATGCGTGCATCCGTCACCGGACACTTGGTGGAACTGGGCGTTAAGGCTTAGACAACTTGAAACACGGTGTCATTGATGGTGTAACTAAGATGTACGGAGGGTAACTACATTGCAACTGCATCACTCACCTCTGTTCATATCACCGCCACACGATCGTTAAACGACTGCGCGGCTACACAATGTGGCAAGATCAGCGAGGAATCAAATGGGACTAAACAAATTGCAGAAAAACAAAACAGGGATGGATAAGATTAAGCAAAGGTGAATGATGATCGCGCTAAGTAAATAGAGTCGTCAGTGGATATACCCAACGCAAGTACCATGACGCAACGAACGGTGTACTCATTGATCTTATTTGCAGTGAGCGTACGATGACATTTTAGACTGTCTGTGAGAGACGGTATGGTAATGAATGAAATGTTTTCAATACTTTAAACTTGATACTGTGAGGAGATGAAAAAATCCTCCTAAATCGAACCCGTTTGGAGGCAGGGCGTCAAGCACTTGTTCACCGACACTTGCGCACAGTCCCGTTTTGGGGCCATTCCAATCACTTCTCACGCATCCTCGCATGGCTCTAATTGATAGATAAATTGACCGTTTCCTTCGACTACGCGCAAACGACGGTAGCTGGTCAAACAGCGGTAACCTTTGCACGGCCACATGCATTCCATTAGGGGTAATTTGCTGCACGTCAGCGCCATAGGCTACAGGCAGGCGGGAGGTCGAATTGGAAGTAGGATGAGTGATGGGTGATTGATAAATATTATGCATTGGAATGCCTCCAGATTACCTTCACCGGCTGATATTTATGAAGAGCAAGTAGGTTCGTAGTGGGAATCACCGTATTTGCGTGAAATTTTCGGTACTTTAAGCGACAATCACTGGCAGAGGTATCAGTTGAAATGCATTAGAAAACCATGCTTTAAAGTTAATTCTATGTTAAATCAATGAAACTAATGTCTATTGAATATTTTACTTTAAAATTATAATCAAAGTTTTACTCTTTTACAGATGCGCCAACTGCTGCCAGTGCTCTTCCTGGTGGTGTTATGCCACGCAGATATTCCCGTCTTTGAGATCGGTTCGTTCCCCGCAGACACCGATACCAAGGTGGCTCCCAGCCAAAAAGAGCAAAATTTTCAAGGATACGTCGTAGAAAAGCCAACTGAGCAGCTGCCCGAACCTTCGAACCAATGTCAGGGTGGACCCGATGAGTGCGGTTACAACTACGAGCCGCCCAAATGTCCGTGGGAAGATGGACAGGCGCAGACGATCGTCGAAACCACAACCGAGGTCCGCACGGAAACGAGCGTGAGGACGGAAACGGCTACCGTCACAGAAACCATCCCTACGACCGTTACCTCCACCCTCACAAGTGCAACTCCGTTCTGTGGTACTACCAATACTTACCTCCCGCCAGATACGACCACAACGTTACCGCCGGAGACTAACACGGTTACTGTAACGCAACCTCCAGTAACGACCACCAAAACACTGCCACCAACGACGACCACGATCACCTCGCGAGGACCACCATTTACGACGGAGCGAACCGTTACGCCAACGACTACGATCGTGATTAGCAAGACGCCTTTTGTAACGGCCACACGTACTATAACGCCTACCTCGACCAACATTATCACTGCCAGCAGCGTCTCGATAACCCGCACGATCACACCGACCTCGACGTACATCTCGTACATGCCCTCGACAACAATCACCCGTACCGTGACGCCAACGTCCACCAATCTATTCTACGCTGACTCGGTCACCGTCAACCGCACGGTTACACCGACGTCCACTAACGTTTTCTATCTGCCGTCGACTACGGTCAACCGAACCGTAACGCCTACCTCCACGAATGTGTTCTACGCCGGTGAGGTTACGGTGAACCGCACCGTTACGCCAACCAGTACCAATGTGTTCTACCTTCCATCGACTACCGTCAATCGCACTGTGACGCCTACTTCGACCAATGTGTTCTACGTGGCCTCGGTAACGATTAATCGAACAGTAACGCCAACGTCCACTCGACTTTTCTATCTCGACTCGGTGACTGTGGATAGGACCGTTGTACCGACTTCCACCGTGGTCATCACGCTGGACACGACACGAACGCAGACACGCACGGTAACACCGACATACGTGGTGCAGCAAACGGCCGATACGGCTACCGTTACTAGGTAAGTAGCGCTCTAGCTGAGTAAAACGATTACCCATATTTGCTCTAACACACCCTGTTGCTTGTTATTTCAGAACAATCACACCGTCGTACGTTGTTACGCAAAGCGTACCAACCGTTACGGTAACCCGCACCTTCACACCATCCAGTGTGCTGACGACGACGGCTTCCACCACCAACGTTATCACTCGCACGATTACACCACAAGCCACAAGCACTACCACCGTAACGGCTCCTGTTCGTACCATAACGCAGACGGCTTCTACCACCGTTACCGTCACGCCCAAGCTGTCGGTCACTCCAACGATCTACTCGACCGTTACCCTGCCGCCCGTAATAAAGACGGTATGTGAACCGGCACGAACCTATTTGCCCGATCCAGGCGTCACCACTATCACGCGCACTCAGACGGAGACGAAAACGGAGGTGTCCACTACCACTGTCATTGCCTGCACACCTACCAACGCGTACCTACCGGTGAAGGAAACCGTGGCTGCCAATCAACTGTCGCCCGCCTTTGCACGAGTGCCGAATCTGAACCGTGAGGTTCTGCCACCCCAGGACGACGAACGCAACAATCTGATCTGGAATGCTTAATGCACACAAGCAGTCGGCAACATTGCATGTACCGATAGAATAGAATGACAGTAGGACGAGACGCGAAACAGAAAGAAAACAAATACTCATAACTTCGTTTGCTAAGTGTGCGGCATTAGGGCCGACCACTTTGCAGTGATTAGTTGTAGGATCCCCCACTCGTAAAACAATGTACATAAATCCCCTTTCTGAAGAGGACGAAACTAGATCGTTGGAGTTGTTGCATCTATTGTGTTCACCGGTTTTTTTTTTTATATACCACCCCACTTTACTTCATTTGATGGCAAAGTATCCCTTTACTGACACCAGGACTGGTCACTGACGGTACGCTTCTTGTGCCTTTCGTGAAAAACAGCGCAAACCAATAGCAGCAACCTGGTTGTGATTCCCATTTATTTACTGTGTTTAAGTGTGAAAATGTGTGTGCGTGTGGTGTTCTATATGATTTCACTAATAAATTCTTTGATTGTTCAAAGGTAATCGATATTTTGTTGTTTTGTTTTTGTTGATGCTTATCATTAATGCCTTCGCAAAAGGGGCGGGTTGAGAAAATCTTAAAGATAGCAAACACTACGTATACAGGACAGTATTGCAGCATCCTTTAATATGATTTTGGTATTTTTATAACAAAAAAACGAATCTGTTATACTCGCTGAATTACGCTATTTGACACTGTCAAAGTTAAAAGTAAGAAACCTAGATAAACATTGTCATCTCATGTTACCCTTTCAAAAAAATGTTTTAATTCATTTTTTATTTAAATTTGTAATGTGAGGGTTGAATCGCACCTACCTGGTAGGAACTAGCGAGTTCAGGTCGGAATCGTTTATGCTTTTGCGCACCGACTTACCATACGGATCGACCAAATCTCGATGCACCCACGGGTCGTAACCGATTCCGATAAAATTGCACCGTCTGCGCGTCGCACAATATATCGCATGACCCACCACTAATTTGAATTATTATTTTTTATACAACTTAAGGAATTTTAGTAAGTAAGTAAGGAATTTTGGAGGTCGACTCGGGCTATCCCATGAAGACGTAGTCGTAATGAATTCCATTTTAACTGTTACCACCTGCATATGCAGGATTGACAGCCTTGTAATGGAAAGGTATACTAGGTCACAGAAAAAGCTAAATCACATTAGTTTTCTGGTAGTTCTAGACACTTCAAGTGTTGTTGTGTCACCCAAGCAGAAGGACTTTTAAACTGTCATACTTTAGACTTTAGCCAAAAGTAAATTTTAGCTTACAATTGTGTAAAGAATATATTAAACTGATGTAGTATAATCACCAAACAAGAGAAAATTTCGCAACACCGAAGAGTTACGTAGTTCACCATACGATTACACATACTCTTGTACTGAGGCTGATCAATTGAAATGGCTCGCCCTGCAGAAACATCTCAATTACAAATCAATCAAGCGAGTGTTTGCTTTTGCTTATATTTTTCAGCCTTTAAAATGTCGCTCTACCATGAGTATTTTATTCAAAACTAGTAAAAAACACAGTATCTTCTGTACAAAAAGAAGCTAAACGGCACATGGTAACGATAGAATCACGTCGCCTCGTAACAATAAACGCCCTACGGTATGCAATCCGCAGCACCTACCCCGTTTCACGTCAACTTTTTGGCGGCCGGCGTTGTGGTAGCTGATGATTTCGGCTTCGTTTCTTCGTTCAGCTTGCGCTTGTAGCGATAACCCTCATGATCGTCGAACGTCGGTGGCACCGCGTGCACGTTCGGTAGCGAATGAACTCCACCGAATCCATCGAACCCACTGGCCGCTTCACCGAGCACCCGATGTCCTTCGTAGTGTTCGACATGCTCGAGGAAGGGTTGATGCGTTACCGGATGCTCCAGCACGGGCGGCAGAGATACTTGTGGGGGTGGAATGAATGGAGGAGGCGGTGGCGGTGGTGGATGCTGAACCTGCAGACCATTGTTGATGATCACCGGGTTCGGTAAGGGCACGGGCACAGGCAGGGGTGCCGGTGATACAGGCGGTAGATAGGTGTTGTCAGCGCCTCCACTAAAGTCTCCCTGGGCGAACACGGTGGAGAAGACGGTTTCGGTCACATACTGCACGACCGGAGTGGGCTGCAGCACCAACGTGCTCGTCTCGGTGACATATTCCAGGTGCGGTACGACCACGGTTGAGACGGCATACTCGGTCGAGGTGATAAGCACCGGGTTCACCACGGTGGAGGTTATGAAGTCCGTCAGGTACACCGTGTTCACGTCGGTGAAGAAGTGATTTAGCGTATCAGTGACATAGTCCGTCACGGTTTCGGTAAAAACCTGCGGCAAGCACTGTGGAGATGGACGGGGATAAAAGTATCCTTCGTGCGGGTCACACGACGCCCCACCGATAAGCAGCAACACAACCAATGGGATTGCCGCCGTGGCTGATTGTTTTCGCTGCAAGAACAAAACCATTCTTTGTAGAACGGGGCACGGGTTGTCGAATTCGAGAATTCATCACTTACCATCTTTGGCAACATCATCCGCACGGTGACGGCTCACTGGTTACGTATTCAAGTTCCCTTTCCCTGCCGATTACGGCACAATTAGCGGACAAATTAACACCTGCTACGGCTGCAAACGGGCGCGCCCGAATGTTCCCAACCGGACCTTGGCTCTCGCGTTTCTCACACTTAATCTGCAGCAACAAGCCTTCTTCAAGACTACGCCGATTTTGGCCGCTTGCTGACGCTGGACGATTCGGCTTCTGGGACTGTACCGTCTGATGGGACGTTGGATCGGATGTGACACCTATCCCTGATTTACCGTTAGACTTTATATACCACGACCGCCGGTGATTGGGACATATTGCCACTACCTGCCACCGTCTCGTGGAGATACGGTTGGTCAAACCTGGTTTTCGTAGGTGAAAATTATCTCTACAAACAGCTTGCACCAATATGCAACACCCGCGTGGAACTGGCATCTTTTTTTTCGACAATTTTGTAGCAATTGAGCGAAAAGATGTCCCAACTGGGCGATGCGTAACGAGCTGCTACGGCCTACAGTGTAAGGGTTTTTTGGAGGATCGATATGCAAGAGCTGATTTTCACACGATTTCAAGGTTGCCTGAAAACGATAAGCATTACCCGTTCTATGAAGTGAAAATTTATTTTTAAATACTCAAGTTTTTTATCTCTGTTTAATCTCTAGGCTTTATTTCAACTGAATTTTGATAGTCCTGTTTTTATCCACTAATCAAGGCTTGCCTCTAAAATGCCAGCAATTACAAAACATTAGAACGTCTTTACATCAACATAGCTCATTATTATTTTATGTTGGGTAAACAACATAGAAGAATATAGAAGTATGACGATGTTCTTGCAAAGAAAAGGTAATTTTATCATTTTCTTCATCTACAAATGAACTCTGGTTTATAGAGGCAATGCAAAATACACTGTTGAATTAATTCCATAAAGGGTTATTCTTGTCCAGATGAGATTACCGACTTCAATCCGCAAGAGACCCTCCGTACACTGAGCTGACTTTCAGCTATTCAAGAAAGCAGTGACAGTACACCCAAGTTTTTATTCTGAATCTGTAAGAAACTGCAGCATAGTTGAATGATGGTTAAATGTAAAACTGTACCTTAGCAAACGTTTAAAGGATTATACAAATAAAAAATAACCTTCAACTAATCAGGGGTGTTTCAAACATTTACTGTGTCGTTAAAGTATTTCAAAACCTATATTGTTCTTTCCAAAAACTAAAAGGAACAGACAGCTATTTTAACATTAAATTCATGTTTGTAGTTCCGTAATGCGCTAGCACTACGGAAGCAATGAAATCAAACTACTATAAAATTATTTTGGTCCAAACGTGAGCCACAACTATAGCACGATGTATGACGATGTGGGAAGCATTTTACCCGCGATAATACGATACTTTTATTTTAGAGTAAATGACTCATGATCTTCAAAACGCGCCAACCAACTGCACCTTTCATTACCGCGCTTATTTGCACCTCTAACCAAATGCAGCTTCTTCCAGTTCAATCTCTGAAGCTGTCCCACTCGGTAACACCCAAACATGCTGATGCTCGCGCTAATCATCGCTCCACAGCTCGTTCCAAAACTAATTCGAGTCACTTTGTTCGCTGCTCCCACCAAAACAAAAATCCCAGATCCGTAAGAATGGAATAATTAAAGCATAATAATAGAATGAAAAATCCTTGGGAAACCCCGCACCCGGATTTCGAACCGGCAGCCGCACTCGCGTGGAACCGACACATCGTTCGCGACTGACGTCTGAACCAAAATTTCCTTTCCCAGCGCGCATCATGGTTTTGCGAAACTCTGATGATCCCGCCATAACCTCCCGTTAAGAAGGCATTTCCGCCCTCAGACACAAAGCCACACCAAGGATGGGTTCAATTCAATGCTAGTGTACGGACATTACTCCTGCCGATGATGGATTCATCCGAAAATGTCACGCATCTTCGGCTAGATCCTCTCCCGGACCTTTTCGCGTTCTTGATCGCTTCATTCACGTGCTCATACATGCACAAAAGCATACACACACACACACACGCTGGCATAGTAAATGTCAAGAGAGCATTGAGTAAGTTGGCAAACAATTTGCCTCACGCTGGTCGGTTCAATGGTCGGCTGTTTACATTCTCCACGGGTGTTTGGTGGGCCTCACGACCATTTCCGGGGAATTTCGGTAGGCTGAATTTCTCGTGAAAATCCTTAATAACTCACACAGAGTGTGGTGTTCAATGAAAAGAAGCAAAAAACCAACCTCAGCAACACCTTTTTTTGTTTTTTAACGACTTTGTGCCGTCATGGATATAATTTGAACTTAACACCTTCAGGTTGGCTGATCGTCAGCACGGATGAATTGACGAACATTTTTTTTCTCTCACCCTTACGCACAGCAAGAGTAAAACTAAATCCAAATAAAAGTAGCTAAAATGCATAAAAAATTAAGCTCACCAGATTGAGGCCTGCATAATGAATTGTCTCCTTTTCGCGCCAAGACGGAAAATGTTCTTCTCAAGTTGCAGTGAGCAAAGACCCGGCATACTTATCTTCGAGTAAAAAAATCGTCACTGTGATGCGGATTACACTTTGTCTCTTGTTTCTCTCTGCCGTTCTCTTGCCTTTTTTCGAATCAAACGTTGAATAAATCATTCTTAAACTCTTTGCACCGCAGATCACGGACAGAGAGTGCCACAGTGCAAGACAAATTTGGCTCACCCGGATTCGAAATGTCAATATAATTTTCCTCGTATGCAGAAGTGTATGTGTTATTTTAGTTTTTTTTTAATTAAAGTCCACCTAAACTGCTTCCACACTCAACAACTAGTCAAACAAGCGGACAAGCCGGCGATGAGCTAGCGCAGCGTTTGATCGTATTGTTCCCCTATCGCATGCATCTAATGTTTGCTTGCCGGGGCTGTGCTGTGGCGACCTTCCGCGATCGGTGCGGTAGATTATGATTGATTGTACTTCAGGCACCAAAAAAGCTCGACCATCTAATGAAATTACTTCATATTAGGGTAGTCGGAAAGGAGGAGCAGAAGGAGAGGAAGTTCCACATAAATGCCATCAGGTCATCTCCCACTGTCTGTATTCGTTGTATTTTCTAGCGTTTCGATGCGCTTTTCGGGCGGTGCCGTAGGGTGTAAGTAAAGAGGCAATTGTACAAATTGAAGGATGTTTTAGACAAGAGGCCCTTTTACACATGCCCTTTTTGATAAAGGGACTTAAGCTTTTGAATAACATTTGTGTATTTTTTTCTTCACTTTTACTGAGATACTCTTTAGGGAAAAAAAAGTTCGATGATGAAGTTCTTCATGGGAGGTGCTAAGTGAGTTGAAAAAATAGTAGTTTGACAGGTAAAATTGAGGAGGGTCTGTATTTGTTATTGCCTATTCGATGATTGCTTTGAAAACGAAGATATAGACAAATAGTGAAGCAAAAGAACAAAAATAACAAAGATACAAAATAATAATAATACAAATTAAAAATTGCATTTCTCTTAGCGGCCTCACTTTCTTTATATTATGATCAATCCACATAATTACTGCATACATTCTTTATTAGAAAATGCTTCCTCTTTACGATACGTAAGAATCATCTTTAAAAACATTGAAACCTTGTGTTCCTAAACATTAAGTTAACAGCTATTTAAATCCGTTTGCCTACAATGTTTCAACGCTCATTGGGCACTTTCTCAAACAGATCGCGCTAAATGGTAAATCATTTTTGCAACACCGATTCATACGCTCAGCTGCACCACACACAACAAGGATATGCTCAATTTGCAAATTCCTTGCACCGGTGCTAATATCACTCCAAGGTCCGGTTCGCACGATTAGCGTGCCCGAGCTTTTCAACCAAGTACGAAAGACTTGCGCGATGGTACAGAAAACGAACCGGCGGTCAATCGATCGATCGATTATTATATGATACCCAGCGCACTATCACGCACAGGCACAAGCGCACAGGTTTTGTTTGCACCATCCATTCGCTACCGAATGACAAAACCGCTCCCCCACCAAATCCGTCCAACCCTCCACCCCCTTCACCATTCTTCTATGGGGCTTGCTCTCCAGCAAGTACGGGATCAAATATTTGCGCACATCGAGGCTTTACTTATGCCAAAAATTACCGCATAATAATGATCCCGACCTTGACTTTCATTAGCGGGAAGCTACGGTGATGCGGCTGCTGCTGCCGTTGGTTGGCCGGCGCTAGATGTAGCGTAACGGGCACAAACCGCTGTAGAAGGGAGCGCCCGGTGAGGCTGTTCCGCGGTTACCGATTCTTTTGAATCAAACTTCAATCCACTCCAACCCACTCCCTTCTGCTTGTCAGAATGTTTCAGCACCCGAAAGCGCTTCGGCAGGACGACTCACTTGCGGGCTCACTCCTCCGGTCCGGTTACTTAAACACTTCACCTGCTCAAACGCCACGGCCGCACGGCCATCAGGAAACCCCATTAGCCGACAAGCTGGAGGGGAACGTGCTTCTCCGTGCCATTTCTGCTCCAGCCGAAAAGGTCACTCCAGCTCGGTTTCCCTGTACCGAGTTCACGCTACCGAAAACCATCAAACATATCGGCCCCATCTGCCACGCGAGCGAAACCGCGAGCACCGCCGTGGCGTAAAATTCGAGCACCTTGTTTAACATCTTCCTGGCGCGTGCCCGTGCTCCTACCGCGTGCACATCTTTGCGCAACATCAAACAGCGCACATCGGTACACATCAATCCACGACCAAGTAGTGTACCTTCGGCATGGGCCGGGTCGACTGCTGGGGACGAGTTTACTAGCATTGAAATTAGTTTCACATTATCATAGCGCTCGAAACGATCGGACGAAAGAGACACACAAATAGTTGCAGCCTTGCCCCTTTTCTTCCCCACTGTTCCCCTCCCCCCATGGCAAACTAATTATACTCGCTAATGGTCCACACTGTTCAGCCTACTGCGCGACATATTCGAACGGGCAGCAATCGTGTAAGCTTCTGCCACGCGGTAAAGCCGTCTCCCTACTCACGAACGCTCCTCTACGCTCATCACCCTTTCCGCGTCTTTTGATGCATCTTCGAACCAATGCTGCAAAGCGGCCGCCTGGTGGTGGGCCGTGAAAAATCATTCACCACCAGAAAACGCGTGGTGCGCTTGTGATGAAGATATAATTGATATGGTTCGTGCACGGTCTGGCCATTGGGCTGAAGGTTTTTCCTTCGCACCAAACGAACGAACGAACGAAGGGCATCGTTAGCAGGGAAACTGGCATCGGCTGAATTGAATGCAGCCCCGATCGTTCCCAGCCCGATAAAGGTTGGACCCAGGCTGGCCAGTGTTTGGACACACGTCAGCAGGATTGACCTATTGTTGCGTGCACTCTAATTAAAGCGCTTTATGCAAATTTTCCAAACCTGGTGCAGTACATTTAATCAGGTGTCTATCAAAATGGTACAAAAAGCGTCAGTTAAATTAGGGCTGTAGCCAAGGACCAGTTGCCAAAATTAACTCAAACGACATGATTAATGGCTTTGTGGTATAGGGTGGTTTTTTTTTTAGCCAGCAAAAATATGTTTTGTCTGCCATAATGATACTACATACGAGATAAATCTTGCCGATCTTCATCCTAGATTGGTCTTTTTTAAATTAATGATGCATGTTAAACAGACTTTATATATTGTAAATTAAATTAAATTGTGCACGATTTGAAGCATGTTTTACCATACAGAACCGGAATTGAAATATAAATCGAAGTATCGGAGCTTTCAAATTATAATATTTTGTTGAAATACGATGTAAAGTTTGTCAGATACTATGTGCATAAAATAGCTTAGGCTTTGTTCATAAAGTAAGTGTAAAATAAATGCAATGAATTCCCAATGCCTAATAATTTCAAACAGTATAATTTTATTTTATTTTACTTATATTTTAAAGAATGATATTCCATGTGGTCCTCCCGTAGCAAAAACAAACCTGATTATGAGCATGTCGGAAATATATTATAGTAAACAATAAGGTAAGTTGAGTTGAGTAAGTAATTGTATCTCATGAAGAGTGTTTTTCTTTGCACACAAATATAATGATCAGTATTTAGACTTTGCACTGCGTCAGACCTGATTTCCTCAAGAATCTTGCAATAAATATTGCATATGAAGCTATTTAGAAAGCTCTAGGAAGAATAATGTTTGAAGACAAAGGTGAATGTCCTCTGTTAAAAGAAAATAATGATTTTTTCATAATAACGGCTAATTCGTTTTACGGATATACTTATAATCAAAGATACTATTTTGGCCTTGAATTTTTCGTGACATTGTTCGCAATCAATTTTCTCGAACTGTTTATGATAATAACCCACCACCTGGCCAAATCACTTAAAAACAATAAAAAAAATTATTGTACCTACCCAGAGAGCTTAAAGAATTTATTTACTTTGCTGTAAACTTGTTTAAAGATCACCAATTCGGTAGTATGGTCCGGTTAATCTCAACGGTGACATGCATTTATAAATATTTAGAGCATGTAATGAAGCTTTGCGAAATACAAAACAGCAGCAAAGGTCACCTACAGAAATTTAAATCCCCTACTGCACCTCATTTTCCAGTTCAGATGCAACAGAAAAACGTCATCCCTCCTGCAGAACAACGACTCAGTAAGTAAATATTTGATGCACCTCTTCTACTAAACCAAATTCAAAAGCGTTAACCTTTAACGCAAACTTAACTCTGTTTGCACATCGGGTACAGGATTCGTATTGCTTCTTCTTAATTTTTCTACCACAAAATTCAATACCGGAAATCACTCACATTTCCGATTGAAGTGGTAACTTTTGCTCCCCCGGGTGATTTATTTCAATCTTTTTCTATAGCACCGAAACGAGATGAGCGAAGGCTGGAGAATGTGAAAAACGCGTCAACTCTTTGATGCGTTTTATTTTTCTCACTTTCAAGGCAGTCACTCGAACACAATTTGTCATAACATTTTTTTTTTGAGTTGGTGCTGCCACTGGTACAAAGATGCCATCTTTTTATTGGATAACATTTGTCAACAGCACGCAACGGCCCGAAAACATGAACCAATTCTGCACGGTGGCCGATCTCGATGGTTCACACGTTCATCGTGCGCTTTTTTTCTTTCTTTCTTCATTTCATATTTTTCCCCTTAAGTCCACCTGCTTTGTGTGCCTGTGTATATCCCGGGAGGAGAAGAAAATCGGAGGAAGCGGGTCAGTTAACGACATATTTTCATAGTGTACCAACCGCGGACGCTGCAGAAACCATCAGAAGTAAATCAGGGTCGATCGGCGTTAAAGGTTGTGCGCCTACCTGCGAACGCTAAACAGATCATCTCCCGGCCACGATTCCGTGACGTGTGTCTTTTCGATTACGGTCTGTTATGGTGGGAAAAACGCACGCAGCAAAGCGAAGCAGTCGACAACAACGCGAATTCATCTATTTCCAGTGTCAGCAGAAGAATCTACGTTTAGTTTTCTTCGTTTGCTATGATGCGGTTTTTTTTTTGTTTCGCTAAAGAGCAAAACTTATTCCCACATAAAAATACCCCCCACAGACGAGCCGTTGCTGACTGCCCCCGTGCGCGCTGGAGTTTGTCAGGTGGAATCAGAAAATTAAATAATCAGTACGTCACAAAACATCACAACACGATCTTTTGAAAACCTACCGAAGGAACCAAAAACTAAGGTAGAGGGGGATGCGTGCGGTCAATGTGGCGGGTTTTTAAAGGAGATAGAAAGAGAGAGAGAGTGATAGGTTGCCAAGATCTTCTACAGATGTCCATCGAAATCTCAGGGCACTTCTTTCGGTCCGTCTCCCTTGGTTATTTGGGCGGCTTTGTGGGGTTCTCTTTCCCCATCCCGGCCCAGGTTTGATGATCACAGACGGCGCGATCTTTCGCGCATGTGACCCCCTTCTCCGTGGCGATGCGTCTACGCAGATGCGCTCGGCATCCTCCAAGCATCTCGCCACCGAGAAGAGGGGACACAGAAATTTACACACCGCCGAACTACGGCTGCCGAAGATTCGCACTCTTCGCACTCGATCTACAGCCCGCTTAACACACTGTCATATAAAAAGATCGACCGGCAAACTCGTGGTGATCAGTCTAACGCTAGCCAGGTTAGCTTGGTGGCAAATCCGCCTGCAGGAACGAAAACAAATCGAAGGAAAAGACGTTAGAGTGCACCCTACTGTGTTCCTTCGAAAACGAAAGTAGCGTGTAGTGATAAAGCGCGAGTTACTGTTCTAAAGCCACGTGCGGCGGTGCAAAAATATCGAGCCCATAATTTCGAGTTCCAAAAAATGGTGAGTTGTGAAGGATTTGCATCCGGTAGAAGCGACTCTGAAGGTGCTAACAGTGTGTTTGCACGAATGATTTGATCGGTACCGTGAAGGAGAACTGTGCTCGTGTAGTGAAGTTGCGAATTTTTGAGCTAGCTCCATCGGGATGGCTTGCTCGGGAGGAGTCAGGTTTTTCGGTGGAATGTGTTGTCGAAATAGCTGACTGCTAGTGTACTGTGTGGCGTTTGATTAACACTGAAATGGCCTCGAATAGCTAGAAAACAAGCAATAGGGCACAACATGATGGTAGTGTTTGTTAGGTGTGTTTGATTGTTCCGAATAATGCTGGTTTGCGTGTCCTTTGACTTTTCGGGGTGCAAATGAACGATTGTATAACTCAAATTGAACTTGCAAAACATAAAACTATGTGTGGTGTGTTTTGTATGCATAAGCATGTTTGAAAATGTCTATGTGTGTCGCATACAAATGCGTGAGATCTGAATGTAAAAGTGACTTTTACAAATGGATTATCTTGAGAAATGAATTGCCTCCATGTATGATACGTTCCTTTTTATTCAAACATGAGTTTCATCTGTATTGACCTTATTTAAAAAAGACAATTTTCTACTATATTGAAGAAAGGTCCAAAAATGCACGCATACATGAGCTTTTCACTTGCAAAAGAATTCTTTATGCAATTTCTCAAATCAGCTTTCCATATCAAGTAAAAGAATTAAAAATATCCTCTAGGGGGTTAATGACTAATCGTACATTAAAAAATCTCAGCACTAGAATTTTGCTAGAATCCATCCAACGCTTATTTTTTTAATGTTTACCTTTTTATTGATCTTCTCGAAATGTAATAGTACATATCGGTATTAGTCAATTTTATTCATAGCCTAATCTCTTCTTCACGACTCGCGTACCTTAAGGCCCTTTGAGATTCCTGCATTTGCATGCTGTACAGGATTTTCAAGCTTGTTCATCTCGTTTAGCCTGATAATTAATCCACGGTCAAGGGCAGTGGCTCTAGATTTTCTCTTCACGCTCTCTCTTTTCGCTCTCTGTTTCCCTCTCCAAAACCCTTCGGCGGTACAATAGACAAAAGGCTGTTGCGGTAATCATCCGCTGGCGCTACGCACCATTCGTGACATGGAAAGTGAAATAGACGCCCGCTTTCGGCACCTGCAAACAGCCAATGATTTATGATTATCCTTTTGTTCGTTTTTATCTGCCCTTCTTCCTCCCGACTTCCCAACACCAGCTACACAGATCGCTACAGATGATGGGCATAGCGATCTGCTCGTTCCATTATTATGTATTGCTTCAATTCCACCCCAAATCCACTGCTTACGCCACATTTATGCAAATGGCTCTTTCTATCTCGCTAAGCTTCGTGAAGGAATATGCCACGTTCACGTTATCGGAAACCGTTCAGGGACCTTTTCGATGATTAGTTGGTCTGCCGGCTGTTTGGCTTTCTGACGCACGTGTGGCCTCAAATTCCAGCACCAAAGTTGAATCCGTTTTCTGTTTCCCATTAAACACCTGTTTTCCATTTACCGTCGAACTGC
Organism: Anopheles epiroticus; assembly: GCA_000349105.1. Classification (NCBI taxonomy): domain Eukaryota; kingdom Metazoa; phylum Arthropoda; class Insecta; order Diptera; family Culicidae; genus Anopheles; species Anopheles epiroticus. The sequence goes on along the minus strand of KB671169.1, from coordinate 351,078 downwards.
CAACCTTTTTTTGTGTTTGACCCATTTTTATCAATTTTTGATTTGTTTTTGTTTTTGCAGAAGCTGTGCTGCGTACTCCTGCTAGCCGCCCTCGGCTGTGTTCGTGCCGAGCAGTTCGAAGGATACTTTTACCCGAAGCCGAGCTGTCCACTGCCAGAAACCGTGTACATCACGCGAACGGAAACGGACTACCAGCGCTACACCGAAACCGTTGCCTCGCCGGTGTATGGTGATGAGCAGACGATCGTGTCGTCTGTTTACATCACCAGCACGCAAACGGCAACCGTGCCCGTCTACCAGACGCTAACCAACACCGTTACCTATACCGTAACACCACCGCTGCAGCCGGCTCAAACGGTGTACAACACGGTCACGCTGCCACCGATCGTTTCGACCACGACCGTTGTCACGGCAACTCCCGTGTACCGCACGCAGACCGAAACACGAACCGTTACACAGCCACCGGTAACGCTTCCACCGCAGGTCATCTACTCGACCGTTCAGCTCCCACCGGTAACGCGTACCGAAACTTCCGTCTACACCACCACCACACCCGTCATCCAAACCGTTCAGGACTATCGCACCGTTACGCTGCCACCGGTAACGCTTCCGGCCCAGACGATCTACTCCACCGTGCAGGCCGCCCCAGTAACACGTACGGAAACATCCACCGTAACGCGAACGAGCCAGGTTGTGTCGACGGTTCGTGATACCGTAACGATCCCCCCGGTAACGCTTCCGGCCCAAACCATCTACTCCACCGTACAGCTGCCACCGGTGACGCGTACCTCCACGTCCATCATCACCACGGCCACTCCCGTCTACCAGACCGTTACCGATACGCGCACAGTCACGCTGCCGCCCGTCCAAGTACCGGCCCAGACGATCTACAGCACCGTAACGCTACCAGCCGTTACGCGCACCGTCAGCTCGGTCTACACACAGCCCGGCGGCTTCCAGACGGTCTACATTACGCAGACAGAGGTACAGCGCGATCAGGTGCAGGCCCAAACGATCTACAGCACCGTGACGCTGCCGGCCGTTACGAAGACCTTCTGTGCACCGACCTACCTGCCACCGCAGAACACGCTCGCCGCCTACAACCAGGGACGCTACACGAACGGACTTTTTTAAAACCGGAGCACCACGAGCACCAAACCTAACAACTACTACAAAAAACTCTAAATAAACTAAAGCCCGAAACGATGACGCTGGTCCGAGTCGCGTTCCTTCACTTTCTTCACCCGCCCGCAAATGGTGAGAGCTTTCTGGTGACAAACAAATGACTAGCGCTAAGCGACGAACCCTCTTCGCTTCAAGCGTGCGCCGGATTCGTTTCGTCTTTTGATTTCCCTCCGTGTATTTACCGTGATGACCTCGGCGGTGCGGTGGCTCCAAAGCAGAAGAATGCCATATGAAATCTGCAGTCGAAATGCTAATCAACTTTATCGCGACCGGTCATCAGCTGGAAGCCTTCAAAATGCATTTTTAAATAGAATGATCACAATGTCACGGCACCGTCCTCCCGCCGCCGTGGCTCTATTTTTCTCGTACCACCCCAAAACTTTTCACCCTTGCACAGATGAATTTCTCAACATAGTAAGGGGGTTTCCCGCGCTCGCGTGTGCCAAAAAGCAGCTTGATGAAGAACCATCAACAAAAGCCATTGATCACGAGCGGCATGATCGTCTCATCAGCTCGTATTTTAGTCGTTGCCAAAGGTGAACTATGCATTCAACGTGTGATGGGAATATGGTTCGCCGCTTCGTTTGCAGTTAGTTCCCCAAACTAGCCCCGGTGCCGATTGAATTGTTTTGTTTCGTCCGTTTTGTTATAATTACTGTTTGATTGCACAAAATTGGTCAACGTGCGTTTTCTCCGCCTTCCCGCTGTCCTTGGATATGCTTTTTGTGCACGTGCTTATACAATATTGTGATGTTGTTTGCTTTCCTACCCTTTCTCAATAGTTTCCGTTGATGGGCTGTTGTCCGGCCGTTTCCATTGTCTTGAAACTATTTAACATGCTAACAGGTTTATGATGGATGGTCAAGATGAAATAAAAACCTGCATCAGACCCAAAAACAATCGAAATGTTCTAGTGGTGGCCTTTATTTAACCAGATTATTCGCTTAAGAAAAGGCTTAAGGTTATGTTTGCAATGTAACGTGATTGAATAAACACATATAGTTTGACTCTGAAGAACAAGATTTTCTAAAAAACCACTTTATTTTTTAACATCGAATCAATTCCAGTATCGTTTAAGGCAATGGTTAGATAAAACATATTTAGTTGAACGATTTTTTATCTCCGAAACTTACATCAGACATCCATAAATAGAACCATCGAAGTGACGTTACACTTACCGGTCCAATAATGATAAGCATCAAGGTTTCTCAAAGAGAAAAAGTCACATTCTTAAAAAGACTAAATTTCATCTTACTTCGATACATTCATTCCGAAATTCCATTTAGTCGACACAAATTGCTCACGGAACGGGGTATTATGCAAGATGCAACATATTTTAGCTTTGCATATGTTTAATACTATTTTAAATTCCCGGTTCAGATTGCTGTGGTGGAACATTCTTTACATATCTTAAGCTATGAACCATAAAAGATATTCGTGTGGCTCCTTCTTCTTGTATTTCCCCTTCTTTATGAATAATTCATTTTATTTTGTGTTGATTGTGTGAAACAAAAAAACAAATTTAATATGATGCGATAATACGTCACAAACCTGATCAATGCATCCAATTCCAATGTGACGTTTTCAATTGAGCTAATAGAAATAATATACTTCCAACGCTAGAGTGCTTTAGAATTTTTTAGTACTGGCAGTTTTGCTTTTCATTTACACTGCTTTTCCTGGTATATATGGGGACCTTAATATCATACCGCTGGTGAAAATTAGTAAAATAAGTTCACAAACGAACTTCCAAGGCAACTAGACAAAATTAAGTGTATGGACTGAATTATACATGGAAGAAACTACTCAAAAATGTATATTTTCATACTGTTTTCAATCTAATAATAGGATTCTAACTTACAATATGGGAAGTATATGGGATTTTTATTTTTTTTTTATTTTTTTTTAGAGACTTTGGCCTTTAGGCAAACATTCGCCTCTAATATGGGAAAATCCACAGAAAAATACAGTGTTAAAAAATACTTTTCATGATTAAACAAAATGAAAAATAAATTTACCGAATTTCATTCGCCAGTTTTATATAAAACGCCGCCATTGCTCCAAATAAATTGCAACTAAAAAAAACTTGCTTACTTATTGGGCGCTACAACCGCTTCGTGGTCTTCGCCTGCTGCAACAAACTTTGAAACCGCTCACAATCTCGCGCCGTCGTTTACCAATCCTTTATCCCGGCCTTAATGGTGGACGCCTCAACGCCATCCTCTCAACTCAGTTTCGGGCCTAACACGCCTCCTCTTTCCATGACAGCTTTACGGACTGGATCGTCCAGGTTCATGGATATAGCATAAAAAAATTACAAATTTTAATTACAAGCCAATTAGATCACATCTTTAAATGTTCATGTTATAGTATCAGCAGTAATTAAATTAGTTTTTTGATTATTTAAACACAAATGTTTAATTCGATGCAAAAACGTCCGGACATTACCGACTAGAGATGCAACAATTGAACCAAAACCGTATAAATACAGTGCAAATAATACATTGTAAAACAGTTAATGAATATAAAAACTTAAAACCCCTACATAAAAATAATTAATGTTCCTTACTATCTTCAAAATAAAGGGAAAACACGATTCACATCCACTCCATTGACATTAAAGAACTGTTCGTTCACGTTTATTGCAAAGAATCGAATTTCCCAGACCTACTGCAGAACTAGCAAAGCAGCCCTGCATACAACACACAAAAGATCAGTTGCATACAACCAATTGCTTGCAAGCTCCCTTCAAAAATGATCAATACGACCAAAAAATGATCAATACGACCAAATTCAAAAGACTTCAACGATCAAACAAACAAGAAGCCTCTAACGTTTCTCATAAATAATTTTCCTTAAATTACTGTGTTCTTCACTAAGAGCAAAATAAGCAATGTTTAAGCAAATGCGGCATAATAATTATTACAAAACAAAGAACTTTTGCCTGTTTATCAATTATCTTATTTCCCCAGCATACTGGAGTGAGGTTTGAAACCGCAGCGCCCTCTGCATTCCACTAATGGACCTCATCAACGGAACTCATCGAGCAAAAAGTAATTTTTCCAGCATTCAGTTTTTGTTTGTTCAGTTTTTAAGTGTGTTAAGCTAAAACAACTTCTGTTAAGCTATCTCTAAAGTCATCCCCGGGGGATATAGCTTTCCCTACATTTAAACATCGTTTGTTTGCTGTTGAAAAAAACAAAACCAAACACAGTCGTACGTGATATGAGGCGCAATTTACTCTAAAATTACTTCCGAAAAATTTCGAAACGCAACACACAAAACACTGCATACACAATAAAGCGCTAATATCATTGTGAACGAATCAAGCTTTACACTAAATGACATTTTAAAACATCTCCAAACCACGTACGTTGCAGCATCAACAACGGCACAGCTTCTTCTGTCCACTTTCCAGCGATCATGACAAACTTGTAAACTTTTCCGTTTAGCTTGATATCTCTGCACCGATACCAAATTAACGCAGTTTTCTTTCCGCAAACCCACCCATTGCACGGACGCACTTGCATCTCGCATATTTTTGACACGGTACACGAACGCAAAAGTAAACAAAAACCCTCGCTCCGCGCGGCTTTTCTTCACCCAAAACCGATCCCAAATCGAGTTCCCGTACCCAAACGGCACGCACCGCTCGGTGGACGATGATATGTTTTCCGTGTGAAAGCACGAACCAGTACAGCGGCGGTACAGTAAACGAAAGCAAAAACCTTCGGTCGTATGAAAAACACCATCATTCCGCAGGTAGCCCGTGAGCATAATTTTTCCCGTCGACCGCTCGCCAGCGGGCAACATTCTCAGCCGGAGCAGCCAGTACTTTGGCTTAAAATGCTCATCGGAGAGCACACCACGGTAAACTCATTCCGTGAGCGACGTTCGAACCGAACGCACGTCTTTTACCGGCGATCGGCGTAAAAGGGTGTGCAGTAGAAAGATCAGCCCAAAGTTACCCTCGGAAGTGCTGCGGTTGTTTGCGCGTGTGTGCGTGTGGTCCCTTTCTCAAGACACCTGCCCGTGTGTGTCAAGCAGGAAGCGAGCGAGAAGCCATAGTTCAGCGTACCCGATTAGCGCAAGTTTAGTGTAGTGATGATCATTGCGATCGCTTCGTGCGCCAGAAGTATGATATAGTATCTATGTGACAAAGAAAGCAGAAAGAGTTGAACGCGGCATTAAGCGACGAACGTAATCTTTTTAGCACCGAAATTCCACTCCCTCTGGCCCATATTCTGCTGCGCGAGCTAGCAGGAACCGGTTAGCGGGAGAAACTTCTCATCCGCTGTTCCGTGATCGCGGCCTGAGTCACACGGCACACAAACGGTACGGCAGCGACGGTTCGCTTGCTTCATCTTCTCGCTCCCTTCTGGAGGCTTCCTTGCTTTCGCGCTGGTTATTCAACGCCGGGTCACGCCGCCGCTCTGCGTGTGGTGGACGAGAAGCGAAAGGCGAAAGAAACGGTCACGCCGCCGGTTTGCTGACCGCTGCGGAGCGATCTTTTTGCAGGCTGGAAATGAGTCAACGATCTGTAAGGGCAGCGCGCTAGCGAAACCTTCCCTGAACCGTGAGGAAATCAATAACGATCGTGCACATCCTGCAGACGGCGCGCGTCTGGTGAATGGTGGAACGAGCGAAAAATTAAACAGTGTGCACAAGCTTGTGAAATGAAAAGCACCCCTATATCTCGAAAACGGTGATCGTTCAGCAGTGGTGCAATGTATGTATACAATCTCGTAGGGTTTCATTCGAGTTTGTGCAATTTTTTGCGGTTTGAATCAAGCTGTGATAAGAGCGGTGATCAAGGTGAAGCTCTTTCTGGTGCGGTTGTTTGAGTGGCAGCTGCGGGTAAGTGGCACACAAATTCATCAAACCCCAATCAGCGCAGAGCCCGCAGAATGACACAGCAACAGCAGGTGTGCAATTCTACGGTTCGGTCAGTGTAAAGCTCAACTCGTTTGTACAGTGAAGTAACCTTTTCGAGATCTTAAAGTCAAGGAAACACTAAAGTGTTAAAGAAAACACACACAACCAAACGCTGCTGCGGAGTGAATCTAACCAGTTCCGGAAGGCGTGTACGGTCTACGATTGCATGGTGGAGCAGACCACCAGCTACCAGCCACATCTACCAGACACATCCTTCTAAACCGGTACTGCTGGTTGCGAGCCGAGCGGTAACCGATCAACCATGGCGGTGCACTCGTGCACTAGAACGATGCACCCGGGGGTGAAACTGGTTTCCCTCGCGGTGCAGCTGCTGCTGCTGCTGCAAGCTGCCCGGGCACAGATCATCAACCGGACGCCGCACTTCATCCCGGGCAGCGGCGATATGGCCCGGTTCAGTCTGCTCGAAAACACGCCGGTCGGCAGTGTGGTGTACCAGCTGCGAGGTAAGTGTCTCCGAAGAGCAAGGTGATTAGTGCTGGAGGTGGAAAATAAGACAAAAATTTGCGTCCCCTCCTCCCCGGTTTGGAGCAAGATGATTCAACGCAACCTTTTTGGCCACTCTTGATTTCGTTTAATTATGCAGCGTTGACTCCGGTTAGATATCCGGATTATTGGAACAGGTCCAGTGGGGCCGTTTTGCTTTTACATTTTACGGTGCGCCAGCCCAGCAAACGGCAGAAAATCATTTCACTTTTTTCTGCAATTGAGATGGAGATCTGTCTGTTGCAGGGTTTCAAATGATGGAAAGGTTAATCATTGCTCACTCGTTATTTATCAGTTTTTTACCTACAATGTTGACATATGAGCAATATTATTTACCGTACATGGAAATTATTTTCTATAAACTGCTCACTTTTCATTAAACTCACAATAATAAATTGCAAAGCTCATTTATATGAGTATGTTTTTCTCTATATTGCAGTATTATTTCCAGGAACAGTGGTAGAATTTAAGGAAATTTAGGATGTTTTTAAACATAAGAAGTAAGAGAAAATGTGTGTGTTTAATTACGAGCATTTTAGCAAAAAATATTTAAATTATTAAAGCAATTAACGGGAAGCTACAAAATGAAAAGATATTTTCAATTTAAGTTTTGTAAGTGCTCAATATAATACAAACAGAATAAAATGGAACAAAACTATGTGTTGGTAATAAAATGGAACAAAACTATGTGTTGGTAGCTAGAGGCAATAGTTTGGTTTTGCCAACTTCATTTCCAAATAGCGCCAAATTTTCTAAAATCGATTCTAAAGAGTACATAGAGTAAGAGGGAATTCATAAGTCTTCTCAAAATGAATGTTGGAACTGAAATTGCTTGCAAAATTGGAATCTAACTAGTATGCTTTTAAAAGAACCAAGATTTAGGTCCAGAATCGATTCCTAAATCGAATTTGGCTAGAAAAGTAGGATCGGATTCTGGTTTTTTGGATTTCAAGCGTCCACTCCCAAAATTTTTTTGTAACCTCTTGGTAATGCAATCTGTGGTTTTGAGCATGATAAAACCCATGTTGTCGAAAATAGTAACAGAAAATCATCTTTATAGCCTAAAAAATATATTACCCTGATCATTTCGATTCCCAAATTCAACTCTCCAACCCTACCTCACATTTAGTATTACCAACTTTCAACCACGCCGGATCACGCAAACAACGCTGATCCAGTTTGGTGGCATTTTCAACCTGCACAACCTTCCCACACAATTCCACCTCGCTGTTGTCGCTGTCACAGACTCGCGGAGCGGGAGAAGACGCTTTGTTTCACCATCCAATCCCTAAAGTCCGAGTCAATTACGGGCGCTACGGTCTGGTGCGTATTCTGCACTACAAAAAAACAATGATACACACGATTGCTTTACAACGAGCGTCCACCGTTTCGTGAGCGTAAAGAAAGAGAACGGAAGTGAAATGTGTCTTAAGATAGGCTGAGAAAATGGTTTCCACTGGACGGGAAATGCAGTTCATGGTCATCTACTTGGAGGGCACGGGAATCGTCGTGTAAAGGTTACAACGGGAGGAAGTAAGAAAAGCCCACAAAGGATGATCACGACTTTTGAGAGAAAAATGCGTTGTTCCGCACTAGCCTTAGGAAAGGGAAACTTTAAAAGCACTCGGTTTGCATTTTAATTTTGAATTTGAAACCATCACTTTTAAATGCTCTTAATGCACAAATATAAGCTGCATTATAATGTAACTGACGCATCTAATAATGTATGAATAGATTGAAATAATTTATATTCATAGCAGTTTCAAGTGGTAGAAAATAATTTCGATCATCGGTCAAACCATAGTGTTTTAATAACTCCAAACTACCTTCTACATAAAAAACTATACACTGTTTTTGTGTCCTATAAAAAAAACTAAAAGTAAGCCTCAGTCACATCCAATGAACGACACTTTAATTAGATCTCTTAAGCTCTTTATATTCTCAAAAAGCGTGCACCGTACTATAAAAGCTTAAATAATTGAATTAATTATAAATAAGTTTCGATATTACCACTGTGGTTCATTATTGTAGTTTCCTTACACGAACCATAAAATCTGTAGATAACTTCAAATGAAACCCTTCAACGGTAGATACGGCCGAACGATGAATGAATCCTGCCTAAACTAATCTATAATTTAATCATAAACCATTGCAAAGGAAAAAGGAAAGACGAAAGCATTTAGTAATTGCTTCATCGATTGAAACCAGTTTAATCGATCGACTGGTAAATGGAGATGGTATGGATATAGATCCCCCACCCTTCCCGCCCAGTTTGCTGCTCCGTTCGATCCGTTACGATACGGCATCAGTTCCAGAAAATTTGCTCCGCTCATTAGCCCATCCTCGCTTAGAATGAGAAAAACGGCGCAACGTGTGCCTCTTTTGATGAGGAAATCGTCCCACCGAAACGACCGATGATAAAAGCGTTACGATTTTTCAATTTTCATTTTCATCTTGCAATGTGCGTGTGTGAGAGTGTGTGTGTTCGTTAGAGCAGCGGAACGATGATCGCCCATCGTTTCGTTCCGATAAGCTGCCGCCGAAAACGAGAGGAACAGTGGCAGTTGCATAAGCTGCGCCCCCTGTACACCATAATGGCAGCATTTCATGCCACATGGAGCATGTACGTATGGTGCACTAGGGGGCCACCGGAGCCGACGATCGAATGATGAATGATCAAATGATTTGATGTTTTTTTTTTTTAAAGAGGAGGAGGCCAGGTTAGAGATGGATGGGAGCTTTGTTTTTCACACCTGCTCTTTAGGATCGTTTTTTGTAGGTTAGTGGTGTGTTTGATTAGCAAATGGAAAATTGCCTCGCGATCGCATTGCCAAATCTCGGCAGCGAAACGGTGTGCAATTATAGCACGCTACCACATCCACCCTTCCCCGCTCAAGGGATGAGAGTTTTTTGCTTCGCCTCTTCCATTTCAAAGGGAAAAGGCACTCTGCCAGATGCGCTGAAGAGGAAATTAGCCTTGGCTGTTTTGCTTTGCCAAAACCCAAAACAAACAATCGGTTGGTTTGATTCGTTTGATGCGATTGCTATTTACCGAAACCTTGGGAAGATCGTACACAATTTGCTAATTAAAATGCTTACCAAATGTTGCCTTCAACCGCCATGATACAGGTAAGGATTAGTTTAATCCACTGAGCGGAATGCGAAAACAGCGTTACACCGCTCTTTCTCTTTCTTTTCTGCACTGTATGAAAATTCTCACAAACAATTGTAGGTGCCGTTATTAAAATTCTTGGCGTAAATCCATTCCATCCAGCCGACCATAGATCTCGCATCCAGTAACAACCGTTCATAAGCCAATTTTTCACACGGATTTCCATCTTTTAATGTTTCAATTTCACCTGCATCCTTTGCGATTCCCACTGCTCTGGAAGCGATGATTCGTGACATGAGCTTGATTTAGTCACGGAATCAATCGTGGAAGATGAATCCAACCGGCGGGAATCGCTTTGTGGAATGGAAAATGGAGAATAACTTCCAAATCAAATAATGGAGCAACGGCGAAAAAAAACGGTAGTGGGTCATACTGATCGTGTTGAGGTAAACGAAAGTCAATGCAGGGAATTGGCGGTACAAACCGGAATCAGTTGTGGAGATGCTGCCAACGACCAGGAGAGCAAACACTTTTATCGCCCTCTCAAAACAGAGTTGATATTTAAAGTTTCTAAAAACACTCTCACACACGAAAAAGTTTATTAGCTTGGTGTTTTCTTTTCTCGCTCTCCAGCAAAGCAACACCGTGCTGTAATCTATACGGTGAGCCAATTTTCCGAAAGGGCGCCTTCATTTCGAGCCTCCTCCCGCTGATTGAAACTCAATCGCCCTGAAACTGTCACGAAATGCGGCACCCTGTCAAGGCACCGTGCCAGTGGGGAAGTGAAAAACGGAAACGGAGATAAACAACGGCCAACGCTTCAGTCTTGAGCGCTTCACGTTTGAGAAGTAGGTCGCGCCACTGCCACTGGGAAGAAGAATTGATAATGAAATGTTGTTGCTGTTGGTGGTGGCGGTGGTGCTGCTGCCACCGCTGGAGGTTCCTCCCCGAACGATTTGATTGTCGCCCGCGTCTTGCATCTTTCACGGCCAACAATGGTTTTGGAGGGAGCGCACGAGGGACCCGATCTTTCGGGGCCGGGAGTTGAAATAGCACGCTGAGACACCGATGCTTTCACTTGTTGTGAATAGGCAGAGAGGGAGAAGTAAACGAATGGGGGGGAGGGGAAAAAGGTCTGTAAGACAACCCGAGGCGGGGATGGCAAAGGAATGCGCCACCCTAGCGGGAGAAATCTGTTTTGTGTTTCGATTCATCTCGTGCTCCCCGAGGAAACGTGTTAGTTAGGGGACGGCGATAGATTTTGGGACGTTTTTCGAAAGCTGGAAGGAAAAGTTCCCCATCGTATTCGGCGACAACCTTCTCGGTGCGTCTTCGGGCCGTGTCTAATGAGGCGAAGTAGATGTACTGCTACCACTAATACTGCTGCTCATGCATCCGCTGTTAAAAGCCTAGAGACTGGTAGGAGAGGGTGGACATCTATTGAGCTTGAAGAAAAAGGCCAAAAAGCGTAGTTTCCTTTTTGTACTTGATTTTCACATTACCACTCAGGATCTTTCCGCCACAGCATCAAGGTGAACATTTTCTAACAATAATTAATCAGCAACAATTTTTTCATGGCTTGTTTTGATACATCTGCCGGGTATTGGCTGTTATTTCCTTACGAAACTACCCGGAATGGTCTATTAGGCATTTTGCGTCAATGCCCCCATTAGCGCTTTCAGATGGATGCCAGCAGATGAGAGCCATCTTTAATCTGCCGTGAAGGAAACGTCGGCTGCTACGAAAAATCGAAAGTGCTGCTGCGGTACATGATCCGCCAGCTCTTACCACATCAGTCCACGAGCAACACGTTCAATTGCGATTTCTCACAGACCGGGTGACCGTTTAGGTTCGCCCGCCAGCTGGCAAAGGTTGCACGAACTTGTGTGTGGTCAGCGCACTTAGGCAGGCACCTTACCTTTCGCTTCAGAATCAACGTGTGGCCTTCGAAGCAAACCGTGTTCTGACACTGCACCGGCGCGTTCTCGAATATTGAGCAACGCTCCATCTTGGCCTATTTCTTGCCCTCCATTCGCCGGTCGAACCTTTGCCAAGGTCAGCAACCCGTTTCGAGTGGTTGAAGTTCAGTGCTAGTGTGCGTTAGGGCCGTTCCCCATAAAAGGGGAACCCACCCCTTGTCGGCAGGTGTCGCTCGAAGCCATTGCGAAAAGTGGCCACATACCACATCTAGGGTTTCGATGGCTCCCTCTCTGCATTGCGTACGATCCAAACGTATGTGTTTGGTAGCTTGGTCGCATTTGCTCTTTCAGCTTGTCACGATGGAAAACCGACGCTCCATGCTGCGTTAACCGGGTACGGTCGAGTGAAGGAAAATGGATAAGCTGTATAGCATGCTTGAATTCCCACGGCCCATGTTAGTCCATGGCTCGACCGTCCTGCCTTTCCTGATTTGATGGAATTTCCTACCTTCCAAAGGGTTATATACCCAACAAACCACTCTCGCCCCCTTTCCGATAGCAGCATGATTAAATGTCACTACCGAATTATGAACCAACGTTACCTCGGGGAAAACTATTGATAAGAGAAGCATTTTCATTAAAAAAAATAAAAAGTCATACTTGCTTAGAAAATGCTTGTTTTTTTTACAGCCACATGGCTACAAATGTCTTCGGGTCGTTTCAGATAGCTAACCCCGAAAGAAACAAAAAAACAATACCTACCATTAGTCACGTGCTATTGAACAAGCGTGAACAATCGAGGCAAACGATCCGCTTCTTCGTCCCGGCACGTACATACCAAAGCAGCTAATGCAGGTGCGAAAAAGAAAAAAAAGGCACAATAAGAGATGGGTTTTCTGCTTTGGCTGCAAATTTAAAACTTAAATCCTATAGGTACTAGTGATGGGAAGAATTCCATTTTTTTCTTTTGGACGGGAGCGAATCGAATCGAACCCAGTAGGTTCATAGCTGTTATTGATTATAATAGCACAATTGAAGTTTGAAGCATTGAAATCTTAAAGATATTTCTCAAGTTACGATACATAATCATTATTTTTTCCGTTTATTAAAAGAGAAGCAGAAAAAGAGTTACAATTTACCTTTTTGCATCCTTAATTTAACTAAGAGTTTACACTGTAAATTATTGCCAGAAAATTACAACCAATAAAAACGCAATCTACCTAAAACTGTTTAAAATTTAAACCAAGGTACTGACGATTCAACCTCTAGGTATACAGGCCAGTGAAAGCATAGAATGAATATCACAAGTTATCAAAATGTCACAAAACCACTTTTACACAGGCATCAACATGCAAATACAAAAAAAACTTAATTATAATGAAAATTTGATCGCTTAGTTTAAGGAAAGAATTGAAGTTAATCGGTTTGGAATTATATTCTCATCTCCAATGTGCAAACTGTAACAAGTTTTTGCTAGAAATGTATCTTTTTTTCTTTTAACCAAACCTTATTTAATGATAAGCTTTGATATTCTAACTGATACTTCGTATCTTTAGTTAACAGTGTGGAAAATAAATACAATAAATGTCACAATACAAATGCAAAACTTGAAAGTAACTATTGTTTTCCTTCTCTTAACGCTAACGTAACGGTGCTTTAAACATCATCCTACCACCAATCTACCATAAACATATCAACCAACGAACCGACCCAAACCGGCGAAACGTCCCGTATCATTGTATACGCTTTGCAAATAGTGTGCCATTTCTCATGCACCTCGTGTTACGTGTGCAGCAAAAAAAGAAGACTCCCGATGCGCATTAAAATTCAGCAAAGACCATCATCACCTCTTATCGTTACGCCCATTTCCCGCTTTTCCCGCGCAATGCAAAAAAAAAAAAAAATCTCAACCAGCAATAAGCTCCGTCGCAAAAGCAAGTGGTTGTCGACCTAGAAGTCAATCGATGGATGCTTTCATCCACCCAGCAAGTCACTTAGAATTCTACGCACGCTGACCATTCGCTGCCGGTGTGATTCCGTTGCTCTATTTTACCCTTTTCTTTGAGCTCTCGCAACACAGTAATTTCGGGTCGTTTAAGAAATGGCACAATCAAGAAAGTAGAACCTTGTAGGGAAGCCGTTACTTAGCAGGTTGTTAAGAGTGCTCTAATTGCTAAACCATTATCCACTCTGCGTCTTCTCCCTTCTGCACAGGTGTTGACCCCGAGGGCAGTAAGTTACGCTTCAGTATCTCCGGACCGGTGTTTAGCGTCGATCGCGACAGTGGCGTGGTGCGGTTGCGTCAGTCACTCGACCGCGAACAGCAGGACACGGTAGAAGTCATCATAAGTCTTACAGGTAAGTGGCGCTAGCGGCTTCACCACTATGTCGTTATGATTCTGTACTGTAGAGTAACTTTTTTTCGTGGAACCCACCTCCTTCTTCTCCACCTCCTCAACACTAGATGAGGGCGTACTAGGAACCGAACCGAACACGGTTTCGCTTCGGCGAGAGATCCCGATCCGGGACTACAACGACAATCCGCCCGTCTTTATCGGCCGCCCGTACAGTGCGACGATCAGCGAGTCGACGAAACCGGGCAGTAACGTCACGGTAACGCCCGATATCGTTGCCACCGATCAGGACGAAGGGATGAACGCGGAGCTTACGTTCAGCTGCTATCAGGACCCGGCCAAGGGTTCGGACGACATCTGTGACGTGTTCACCGTCCACACGGAAAAGATCGCCCAGGGAAAGTTTGGCGCCTGGATCGAGCTGCGACGTCCGCTGGACTTTGAAACGCGACCCTCGTACATTCTCACCATCCAAGCGCGGGATGCATCACCCACCAACTCGCTGCGTGCCGTGGCCAGCGTTGCCATTACGATCCTGGACGTGCAGGATCAACCGCCGATCTTTATTAACGCACCCTACTCCGCCACAATTCCGGAGAACACGATCGAGGGTACGCGAGTGCTCACTATCAACGCAACCGACGGGGACACTGGCAGCCCAAACCCGCTGATGCTGATGCTGGAAAACGAGCCGATGGGACACTTCAAGCTAAACTATATCGGACATCCACGTTCCGGTGTGGCCGAGCTGATCACCACGGGAAAGCCGCTCGATCGTGAGGATCCAATCATCACCCAGAATGGTGGTGCGTACACGTTCTCTATCCGCGCGACGGAACTGATCAACAACGAGCTGCCGGGGGACTCGACCACCTCCCAGATCACGATCGTGCTGACCGATGTGGACGACCACGTGCCGGAGTTTAGCCAACCGTCGTACGAGGTGTCCATCCCGGAAAACCTCGAACAGGACACACCTCTTCCCGGGCTGGCGATCGTTGTAACGGACCGGGATCTTGGCCCGAACAGTCGCTACACGCTCGCGCTGCGCAACGTGCACAACTCCGAGGGTGTGTTTGGTGTGGTCCCGACGCACGGCGAAGGTCGTACGCCAATCGTCGTCAAGGTGCTCGATTCTTCCCGCCTGGACTACGATGTGCCGAACGAAGAGGCAAAAACGTTCCGCTTCCAGCTGGTAGCGTCGGTCGATGGGGAGGAAAAGTCTACGACCACCGTTACGGTGCGGCTGCAGGATGCAAACGACAATTCGCCCACCTTTCCCCAGCCGAGCTACTCGCTGCAGGTGCCGGAAAACTCGCCCCAGGGCTTCAGGATCGCGAACCTGAGCGCCACCGATCACGATGCCGGCATGTTCGGGCAGCTGTCGTACGCGGTGAAGGGCTTCGGCGCGGAGTTCTTCCGCACGCACCCAACCGAGGGCGGGCTGTACGTGGAGCGGCAGCTGGACTACGAGGAGCAGAAGAGCTACAGTCTAGCACTGGTCGCCCGCGACGGGGGCGGTCGAGAAACCAACGCAAACGTCTTCATTGACGTGATGGACGAGAACGATAACCATCCGGCGTTCGAAGCGCTCGAGTACACGCGCACGATACGCGAGGGTGCGACGGAGTTTGAGCCACAGTTCTTTGTGCGTGCGGTGGACGTGGACGGGCCAACGCAGGGTGGCGGACGGGTGTCGTACACGATCGAATCGGAGAACAGCATCTCGGGACATGTGTTTACGGTGGATCGGGACAGCGGGGAGATTAAGATCACACGCCCGGTCAGCTCAATGGATACGGATCGCGGTCAGTACGAGCTGCTGGTCGTTGCCACCGATCACGGTGTGCCACCGCTGAAGAACGATACGCGGGTGTTGGTGCGCGTTGGACTGTCTGGAAATCAGCGTCCTATCTTCCGGGGACACGCGACGGCAGGAAGCCGTGACATTCCGGGGCCACCGTCGTACCGTTCGTCCATTCCAGAGAACGCTCCGGCCGGATACAACGTGACGCAGGTCAGTGCTACTGATCCGGATGGACTGGATGAGCTGCTGAGATACAAGATCGTAGGGGCCAGCGATAACTTCGTCATCGATGATCAGTAAGTATAAAACATTACCATTCTTTATGATATCCTCTATGGATTTCATGATTACAAAATACTGTATGTCTGTTGTCCTTAGATCGAAAAAATCAAACTATAGGTAACACTTTTAAGATCCCCC
>KB671169.1:134722-330142 GCA_000349105.1 Anopheles epiroticus | reverse complement strand
CCCCCCCGTGCGATGATAGCTGAAATTTATAGTCTTTTACAACATTCTCATTATTTAAAACGGTATCCAGACGATGTCTAGTTGTCCGTAATAACAATATTCCTTTGCATACGACCTAGATTAATTTTAGGATTGAAATATTAGTGTAGCAAACATGACTTAAGTTTAAGTGAAAATCAAACACATATTTACCCATTTTTTTAATCAAAACCAGTAATGATTCCCCCTAAGTTGCAGAGCCCCATGCGCCCGCTTAGTGCTTAATCTGTTCCTGTCCCCATGTTTAGTATTTTTAATTTATGAATCTTTACTGTTACTTCACAGCACGGGCTTGATAACGGTAACACGGGATGCCCGGCTGGACCGGGACACCAACCCGGAAAGTTACGCGATCGTGGTGAATGCGATCGATGCCGGTTTTCCCATTCCCGAGACGGCCACCACCACGGTGCACGTCAAGATTCAGGACATCAATGATAAACCGCCTAAATTTACCCAACAGTCCTACACCGCGTACGTATCCGAACGGAGCCCAATTGATTCGGAGGTTCTTCGTGTCACTGCCAAGGACACGGATTTAAACTCCGAGCTTCAGTACACCCTGGTCGAACCGATCACGGCCGTTACGAAGGGTGGCATCCCACTGCTGACGACTTCTTCCTACGATTACCGTCAAGCGTTCCGCATCAATCGGGATGATGGAACGATCTATGTCAATAACACGCTTAACTACAACTATGCTGCAGTCATAACGCTGACCGTGAGAGCGACTGATACGATGGCGCAGCTGTTCCCCGATCGGCAGTTCGATCAAACCGAAGTGACGCTCTACATACAGTCATTTAAGGACACGAACCCGCTGTTTAGAAACAAAGGCTGGTCTACGGTACGGCCCAAGATCGAGGTAAAGGTGAAGGAGGAAGCTCCCGTTGGGAGTGTGGTGTTCCGGATTGAAGCGGACGACCCGGTTTCGGAAGTACCAATTGCGGATTACGAGCTTGTGATGCCTGACGTGGATGGAATGTTCGGTTTGAACGAGCGTACCGGGGAAGTCATGCTGCTACAGCGCTTAGACTACGAGACGTACGACAAAACGACGATCGACTTCGTTGTGAAGGCGATCACAAGCAACCAGAAGCGCCACTCGCTTGCGTACGTGAACGTAACGGTGGAGAACGTCAACGACAATGCACCGATCTTTGAGAAGGATTCCTACCGCGTCACAGTGCTCGAATCCGACCGTCATCCGCACACGGTCATGACGGTGAAGGCGACCGATCGGGATGCCATGCGCACGGAGAAGGACACCCTGCTCGGGTACAGCGTGATCCGGTACAGTCTGTTCGGTTCGCACTCGAATCTGTTCACGATCGACAATCAGACGGGCGAGATACGGATTGCACCGGGACAGGTGCTGGATCGCGAGAAGCAATCAGTGCTGAAGCTGATAGTGGTGGCGGAAGATGCGCCCGGACGTCCGCAGGACGCAAAGAAAGCGACCACCGAGGTCATGGTGGATGTGCTGGATGTGAACGATAACGCACCGATCTTTGGACAGCGATCGTACACGGCAGTAATACCGGAGAACGTGCTCGTGGATACGTTTGTGGTCGCTATAACGGCGAACGATCCGGACGAGGGACTCGGAGGGGAGGTTCGGTATGATATCTTGAACGAAGGTGAAGCAAACGGTAAGTGGATGGAATGCAGGGATAAATATAGCATCTTAGTGGCTCTTATAATAAACCACAATTCACAGGACTGCTTCAAATCAATCCCACAACGGGAGAGATCAAAACGAAAGCCATGCTGACCGGAAAGGGACGGGCCGAGCCGTACGAGCTGGTGATCCGCGCCCAGGACAGTGGCAATCAGCTTCCGAAGCAAAGCTCTCTGTACAATGATGTGTCGTTCACGCTGTACATTGGAGACATCAGTGCAAATGATGGAATTCCGTTCTTCATCGCACCACAGGTTGGACAAACGGCTAATGTTACCGAGGTAAGTTATCCAAGTCAATTCAATTCATTATTTAAATTGTCAGCCTAGGTTCTAGTGAAAAACAAGCCTGAAGATAATACTTCAAAATGGCAGTGTTATGTTTGTTTGGACATACTCATATTTATTTTCTCAACTACCTTTCCCCATCAAGAATGCAACGGTAGGCGCCCCAGTCTTCCAGGTCATTGCTAGTGATCCGGACAGTCCGGCCACACCGAGCGGTACACTGCGCTACCGCATACAGTCTGACATTGAGGATGCTAAATCGTTCAGCATTAACGCCAAGACGGGACTGATCACGACCACTCGCTCGCTGGACCGCGAAACAAAATCGGCGTACAACGTTATCATTGAGGTTAGCGATATGGGTGAGCCACCGCAAGCCTCCACTGTCGTGCTGCGAATCAACGTGCTCGATATCGATGATCACGAGCCACGATTTGTGCGTGAAGTGGAGTCGCAGCCCTACGAGCTGGAGATACTGGAGGAACAACCGGCCGGTACGATCGTGGGCAACCTGTCCGCTCTGGACGAAGATATCGGACCGAATGGGGCGATCGACTACACGATCATTGAAGGTAATGAGCTGGGCCTGTTCAACGTCAGTCGCACGGAGGAAAATCTGGCGATCATACGCACCACCCAACCGCTCGATCGTGAAACGCTAGAGTCGATGCGACTCACCATCCGCTGCTTCAAGTACAACACCGTACCGAGCCCCCTAATGCAGGACAGCTACAACCGGCACGATAGATCCCAACAGCAGCTGCTGATCCGTGTGATCGACATCGACGATCATGCGCCACGATTTGAGCGGGAAAATCAAACGATCGGCATTCGGCACAACGTCCCGATCGATACGCCGATCGCGAACGGGCGTGCCTTTGACGATGATCCAACTGCCCGTCCGATCGTGTACTCGATACAGAGCATCAACTTTGTGCCACAGTTCTATCGACGGGATAATCGCACCGAGGATTATGCGGACGTGTTCAGCTTGAACCCGGACACGGCCGAGATACGCACGACGCGCAGCATGTCCAACTTTGTCGACGGATACTTCCAGCTGATGCTGCGTGCGGCCAACTCCGACGATGCGGAGCGTATCAGTGAAACGCAGATGAAGATATACGTCATACGGGACAAATCGTTGCTGCGCTTCGTGTTCTCCCGCCCTCCAACGGAGGTGAGCGGTGTGCTGGATCGTTTCACGATGGAGATGCAGGAACGGCTGGCGAAGGCTAACCTGGAGCTGTCCGTGTTCGATGCCCAGGTGCTTAGCCACCCGGACCACAGTCTGGACTTTAGTTCGACGAGCTCCTGCTTCCAGCTGACGCGACACGGTGCGGCGCTCACACCGGTCGAGATGATGCGCATTATGGACGAGGCAGAGATGAAGGAAACGCTTGCCGATCTGTACCATCACTACTCGGTGCACAAGATCGATTCCTGTGCTGTGAGCAAGAAACCGCCGGCCACCGCGCTGATTGCGTCGTCCGGTACCTGGCTGGTGATACTGGCGGGATTGATCGGGTTCGCTGCCTTCGCTTCCACCATGACGGCATGTTGCCTCGCCAAACGGTAAGAATGAATCTTGAGTGTCACAAGTAATCCTGCTGTTACAGGCATTGTCTGCCCTTTCTTCTGTTACAGGTACAAAAATCAGGTACGATCAACGATCAACTCGCAGCGTATCGTTGGTTCCGACATTTACGGCAGTGCGACACCGGTGCTGTACACGGAACCCATCTACGGTGCACTGTAGCCAGTACCGCGCCAACCCGGGCAAGGCCAAGGCGACAATGTTTTAAAAGTCTGTACAAACAAGTCATAAGATAGACACAGTTGTTTTACTTCACTTCCATGCTCGGTGTCTCAAAGCACCTTCCTTCCCCGTACCAAACCCGCACCAGACGTTACCATACCGTTTGGACAACCGAGGGTCTAGAACAGCTCTACCGTCATAAGCAAAAGGAAGACATCCGACGCTAGAGTATTTAGGGAAATAGGGGAAGGAAAATATTTATTTCTACTTTTAAGAGTCAACGTTTTGTTATTACTTGCCGTTCTGCATACGGACATACGGCAGCCCCATCCCATAAAGCTACGCACCGGTGGCATCTGTGGACGCATACGTACGCAGAACGGAAACGTGCCAAACCATGCATCGGCGTCCTCGCGGAACGTTGCTACGTGTTGTTTTTGTCCCGTAGCAATCCGCCGGGAGTGCCCAACTTCTGAAAGTTTCCAACCTTGCCAACACTAACGTGACGTCCTTGGGGCGGGCTGCTGGGTGCGTTGTAGACTCGACCCGGATAGGTACGTGCGTGTTAACGTGCATTTGATGTAATTTGTAAATAAAGTAGTGGGTAACGTGAAATGGAACTGTTTTAAAGTGAAAATTTGTCTATCTTTTACTTTCTACTTATTTGATGTAACGTGTAATTACAGTTTTGCCATAACCAGTTGGTCTAACTTTCTTGGGGTAATTCGGTTAAAATATCATCCCCAATCTAGCCCAAAGTTCATCTTTCTCAGCCATACGCCATGTTCGTTCGCCTGTATCATCTACTTCAATTCTGATTCTAAGGAGATTACTAAAGTTCGTAATAGACATTACTTTGTCAAGCAGTTGTTTTGCTATGATCACCTTGAAAAATCATTCCAAATCTTATATTTTTGTGTCGGATGTACGACAGAACGTCACATTAGTCCCTGCGTAGATGACAAAGACCACCGCATTGTCGAAAAGCTCGAGATCTCGGGTAAAACCCGAGGAATCCTCTTATTGGGCAGAGTTAACCTTAAGCCTTAGAGATCAAAGAGATCGACGACCACGGCATGAAATATTACATATTATATAGAAACAAAGGATTGACTATCCTGCTATGGGTAACACCTAAGTCAAGAACAACGGCAAAAACACATTAGTGCCTTGGTAGACCTTGACCCTACAAGTGTTATTATGTTACCCTAGAAGAATATTGAAAGAAATCAGAAATCACAGATATTGTATCATATCTTCAAACATTTACTGATAATCGCTAGTAAATTATTATATTACAATAAGAAGGTGTAAAACTGCTGCGTTGAGATTCAACTAAACATTTTGTGCAAAATTTTCTTTACATAAACGATATTACTACTTTATCTCTACAATTACCCGTAAGTATATTTTCCTCCGACTAAATTACTATAATTGTGAAGAAATGTTATCAGTTTATCGTTGCTATATAAATGATTAAAAAATACTATTCAAGCCTAACATTGTGACACCAATAACAAGTTTAACGATCACCAAGGTCGTGCCATTGATCCAAATAGTTCTGTCTCAATTACTAGAGACGATACAGATATAAATAGATGACAAACAATCCTCGTCCAAGTTTGAAAGAGTCAGGCGTTAGACTAGTTAGCCACGGACAACGACAAAGTAATAGCCCTGACATTTGTACAATGATACATACAATTTTATATCAAATCCTTTGTTGTTTGACAACAGCTGAAGGGGCTAAGATATCAAGCCTTCTATTCTGTCGTAATATGGATCTAGATGACGCATCCGATGACCTTCACACTGTGGCAGTTGCAATGCACAAAGCGGGACGTTCTGTTGTTGCTAAGCATCCCATCCATCTTCAGATATCTTTGTTAAAATCTTACAAATGCTCAAAAGTAGGTATCAAACTAATACTGCAACGATGGTAAGCTTTATTTCCTTTACGACGCGATATGACAGAGTATTTGTTAATTTAACTACACAAGGAGAAATCATTTAGGCTACAGCAGTTTTAACAGGTTTATCAGCGTTTTCTAATCGTTTTCATAACGAAGGTAGTCACGTTTCTTCAACACACATTTTAAACCTGGAATCATATGCTTCCTTTATTCAGTAAAACAATGAATACAAAATGAAGAACGATTGATAAATTCGATCTACACACGTTTCCCTATCTCTCACCCTTCTAATTTCCTTTCTTACGCTATCAACATGCCTCTAGGATGCTAGGACGCTCTAGAGCGAGAAAGAGAAAGACCTTTTTTACTTTCCGATTTACTACTGCGCATAATATGACTGTGGTGTGGCATAAAACATGAGAAAGAGAAGAGTAATCTTAGCATACAATACCTTATACATTGGTAGTAGGGGGAAATACATTTTCACTAGAATGACGACGACGACCATGCACGATCAAGAGGTTACACAATTACAAGTTAAACTTGGGATACGAAATACGAAAGTTTCGTCGCTTAGGATTACATTGAAATGGGGAAAAGGATAAATGATAATATTTGACCATACATAAAAGCTACCTTTTTAAACAGGAAACAAAAAAAACGGACATATACACACACATTCGAGGACGCGTACGCATACCGACGACATCTATCTATCTAGCACGACTCCTCAATTATAGAATAGACACTGGCGACAGGAATAACAGTCGATTTGTTCGGTGTGGCATACGAAAAAACTGAATCGATTCCTTCATACCTTTCTAACAATCAATCGTTTGGTCTGTACACATTTCAACGTCTCATTCAATCGAGCCTGTCAGTCAAAATAGCGCTTGTATGTGCTTTTCCCTGTGTCAGGGGTAACGGGTATACCACATTATACTAATTGATATTTACGCTTTTGTATTGTGAAGGGTTGTTTTTGTATTGTTCGCCTAATTTAAACTCACCCAACACTGCTTTGCATTTGAGGAGCGCGTGCATGCACGAAGCGACCAGGAAAAATTCCCTACAGATATAAATTTAGTGTAAAAAATAAAATTTCACATGGCTAGATACGCGGTGCGCCACCACACGCAGAGTGGCAACATGGTACGACACTGCTAATGCAAACACCCAACAAAGGAAGGTTAAATAAATGTACAGGACACGACAACCGGTTACAAACAAAAAGCAAAACTAACCCGAAACGATCGGAAACGAAACGAAGCACAGGACTGAGTAATCACGTTATCGGAAACTATGTTGGCGGTGCCGTTTTCACGTGGTGAGCCACTTCTTCCAACACACCCACCCTAAATGTACATCATCTCCGCCATCGTCGACATCTTTTTCGGGATGTAAACGAGCGTCTCGAAGTAGCTTGCCATCTCGTCGATCGTCACGTCACACGGCATGGCGTTAAGGCGGGCCTGCTGCGAACAGGACGCTACAGCAGATGAGGAAGCTGCCGATGCACTGTTGCTACTAACAGCAGCACCCGAACTACATACTGCTGTCACAGACGCAGCACTACACAATGGACTGCCCTGCGAGGAGCCGCAACGCGTAGCGATGCCCTTATAGTTTATCTCCCCACTGCCACTGCCGTCACTGTCAAGGGATGAGGTACTGTTGGATTTTTTCAACTGTCGCTTGCGATTCTGTCTTGCATTCACGGTTGTGCGGCTGAGCTGTTGCCAGGTCAGGTCCGCGGTGCGAAGCGCCCGGAAGCTGTTGTGCGAGTAGTTCGGACCTTCATCGTCCACCGGTCGGCCGGTGCACGAGCCGGAAGCACCCGGTACCAGCGACAGCTCGTTACACTGCGCAATGAGTAACCTAAAATCGAGCAAATCATCGCTAGCCTCATTTGCAAAGCATTTAGTGAGATTCGTCTCCGAGAGGGATGGTTTTAGCGGAGCGCTGGCCACCGTTTTACCATCGTTTGCCTTCTTTCGCAGATTCTGGTGCACGCATCGGCCGATGTTGCGCAGCATAGACTCGCGCACGATCGTTTTCCGTTCCGCGCGGTTCTTGTGCTTGAAGGTGGGTTGATTACGAATACTGTGCTCGAGATGCATCGAAGCGCTATGCTTGCTGGCGTGGTGCATTGTGGTCGTGGATACGGGCGCCCGCTCAGCACCACACTCACACCGGTTGCCGAATATTTTCCTTATTAGCTGACGATCTTTCTGGCGCGTCTTTTCGCTGGCACTATCCAGCTCCGAGCGGAAAGGGTTTTTGCCGGCCATGGTCGGACGTTTGTTTCGTGGTTGCGGGTCGGCGTGTAGCTGCTCGAACGTTTTAAGTGTATCTTCCAGCCGAAGCAGCTGCTCATCGATTTCAGAAGCCATGCTGCTTTGTTGGTTTCTTTCCCGAGGGCTACATAGAAAAAATAGCGTTCCTGTTAGAAGTTTATGAGCTGGATTTTGGAATAGAGTAAACGAATCTTACTTTGCAGTGAGTTGAAATGCCAGAAATCTCACATAACCGTCGCTGGGGAGTCGTAATTTGTTTTCTCCTTCAAAATACAAGTTTAAGTTGTTCAAAAACTCTATAAAAATGTTCTGTAAAGAGAGGAGAAAAGAGAGATGAGGTTAGTTAAACAATTTACAAACAACCGCAACAGTTTCTAAACCGTCAAGCGGCTGTATCACGAAACACGGACAACCCTGGCTATAAAATCACAACGCAACATCAACAAACAACATTACCACGATTCGGCAAGACCATGTGTTCATAGAAATGAATAATTTATACCAAACAGTCTTCAGGCGATCAAAAAAAAAACAGCGCAGCTGTATGTAGTTTTGCGCCATCTTTTCCACACTTCCGCTCTACACGCAGCACGAAACAAGGAAGTGGAAATTTCCAGAAAAGGACCTACCCCGCAAACCTGCCAATGCCTCAAATGACCTTTTACGGTGATGCATACGTGCAGCGACCAACACATGCACACAACAAATCCGCTTACAAACCGATCGGTGAATGGTTTGCAAAGTTGTTAAAATTGACTATCTAGAAAATGTAAACAAACCGAATGAAAGCAGATGCAATTTTCATGTTTGGCGGGGTTTCTTTTTACGACTCCTTCTTCCACCACACGGTGGTTGTGTACGCAGCACAGTATACGTGACGTCAAACAGGAAGACTTTACAGTTGTGTGTGTTTGTTTGTATTTTTTGCTTTGCTTCCACTCGTTCCACTTCTACTGCACGCTGTCTCTTGAACATTGTGTGGAAAATCACAATTTCCCCCCAGCGTCACATTCTTATCCCCACACACACACACACACACACACACACACAAACGTGCTCACCATAGCACACTAGACTTACATAAGTTGGACGGAATTGTTTCGCAAAAGCACCGAACGAAAACTATCAATCAAAACTGGTTGCGCGCACTTTGATCGCCAACACACTGTGTGTGACATTCACCCCGCACGGTTTTTGATGGTGCCACCATTTGCAGCGGGGAGAGGGGAGGCGGATTGGATCACGGATTTCATCAGCACGAAAACGAACAAGACCAAATCATCAGCGCATGGTATACGGTATGATTCTTACAGGGGAACAAATTTCCATAACAAACGTCTGTAAAGCGGAATCACTTTGCACCTACCTACCTGTTTTTCTGGGCAAGCAAATATGCCTACGACGGAGAAAAATAATTCACTCGCTACCTCCAATCTTCAATGGCACACTATATGCGATGAAAACAAACAGCGCACACACATTGGAGTATTATTTGCTACTGGCTGTATGGCTGGGACGCACGCACACACTGACGCGCAGGCACTTTTTTCTCTCCTCTATCTGCAGCCAATGAGCGCGAGATTGTGATTCATCAAAAAAGTGGAACCAGCCCCGTTGACAGCTGCGCATCGTTTGGTCGACATTCATCCTTGTCGACAAAATAGAATAATCACGTAGTCTATAACATAAAGCTCGGAATCTGCAAATAAAAACATACTATGTTGGCGTTTTAGTGAAACATGGTATAGTCTAAGAACAAAATGAACTGAAGACTGTTTTTATAGAAAACATAGTTTTGACATGTCATATGTCGACCACGAAACCGCGATGCAGCCATTTTGTTCGTTGGGTCATTCGCCACCATGAATGCATCAAGTGTTTTTCCTCCTCTCTCGTGATTATCAACTGGGGGTGCGCGTAATGAGGTTGCTGTGGAAATAACGTTAGAAACCCTTGCAAAAACAGATCGACCCGTCTAGAGGAATCGATTTTCAAGCGAATTGATAATCACTTTCAATCATACGCTCGCTGCAAGCACATCCTACAAAGTAGCTCCTCTGACTCGCTCGTATAGTGTGTTACTTTTTTTTGCATTCGGTGTTCCGGCAAACGGTGTTCAGTGTTCAACTGCATTCGTTTCGAAGTAGACAGACCCATTGTGGCGATAAGTGTAGTGAGATAGAGAAAAAAAAACTCTTACAACGACGTAGATTTTGTTCATGTGAAAGCGAACAGTAGCAGTCTGTCTGTGGCGAGAAACAATGTCCTCGGTGGAAAATGTGGAAGATGGTGTAGGAAAATATTCTTATCAGACGGTGTACTACATCATTACGAACAACGGCACTGAGGGCGAAACGGATCAAGTGGAGAACCTACATGCGGTAAGCGAATGAGACTGATCATCACGGGGCCTACCCTAGTATGGTGGTGTGGGCACATATGGTGAAGAAGAACAAACAGAAGAAGAAGAAAGTCACCTATCGCCGTGCCTGCACTGATTGGCCAATACAAAATTGCCCAACGCTCAAAGAAGTAGACAGCAGTAGGTAATGCCCAAGGTGAAAGCGAACGGTTCAGCCTTTACAAGATTAGCTCGCGAGGGTCGTTTTTCGAAAGGGAGCAATATTGTATTACTAGGACATTTCAAAGTTTTGCAGCCTTTCAAGGCCTTTTGTTATGGGTAACAATAAGACCTGTTTTTGAGGCCATTACAAATCGAGGCACAAAAGTGCATTGTCCGGCTGGAGTGGGGTATTGGCACCAAAAAATGCACACTAAAACTTTCTAGAATGTTTTCCCCTTGAAACTCCCGAAATGATGCGCGATAGTGATGAAAAGTTCAATGCTCCTCCTTTGATTTACGGGGAACGCTGAAGTGTAAGCTATAAACGCACGTACAAAAATTTCCTCAACTCTCGCTTGCGCACACCCTTCGGGCACGGGCACTAGTGATGCGCGTTGCGGAATGAACCTGGAAGGTTCGTTCCGTTCCTGAAACGAAGTTTGTTCGAAACTACGAACAACTTTTTAAGCTGGTAGATTTTATTGGAACGATCACAACGACCACAATATATGACCATATATACACACCTCCCTCTCCCCTCCTCTTTCCTTACCTTGCCAGGTTCTATCAACCTTCTCGTTCCATTCCGTCCCTTTTCCTAAAAAACTCCTAGTTCTGTTCCGATCCGAATTGTTCATACATTTCCATCACTAACGGGCACAGCTCGATGAAAGAGAGACACAACAAAAGTTGTTCTAATGCGACAACAGTGCGTACGAGCAAGTAAGAGATACCTGCATACCCATGAGAGCACACAAGAGAAACAGAGACGAAACGCGAGCTATTTGATGGCAGCTGTGTGTGCCAGCCAGCAAGCGACCGCTGACGATGTTAATTCTCAGAAAAGATGGCGATTAGTTGGTTTGGTGCGTGATTGCAAACGCTCAGCATTATATTAGCGAAAGAGTACGTACGTAAGCATATTTTTTGTTTTTTGTTGCCCATTGCTGCAAAACCACAAAACCGTGGTGCCAATCAGTGCTGGTAGAGGTGTTAATCTTTCTCCCTGTGGAGTGTGTAAAGTTTATATAACTAATTGATACTAACGACAAGCAAACGTGGTTCTGCTTCATCTACAATTCTCGTTCCGTTTCACTGCGTGCGGTGCTACTCTGCCAACAATACTGTGACCCTCCATCATCGATACTCTTCTACATTCGTAGATTACTGCAGCGGTCGACAGTGAACTAACGCGGAAGCGTCGAAAAATAGAGTCAATAAAGATGCAGGGCCAAATTCCCGGTGCTGCTGTACAGACTCAGGGTGGATCTCCCCAGGCCATGGCTGCGGCTCAGCAGCAGCAGCAGCAGCAACAAAGCATTTCGGTAAAAATGGATCCAGCGAATCAGCTGTCTTCTGCTGGTAAGTGTTATGGGAGAATCATGCTATATGACGCTGGGCGAAAGCCTTCTAATTTCGAGAAGATTCCATTTGGATTTTTATGTATGTCTGTTAACCTAAGATACAACAAATTTCAGCTTTTTATCTCCATGATAAGATAACTACACGGAAGGAGGTATTGGCTAGAGAAATGTCAACACCCCGCTTAATCATTACTAGTCAGTTTAAAATTATCACCTTTTTTATGCTTCATATATCGCAAACAAAGATTTAAGCTTATGAAAAGGGAATTTTAAAATAAATATATCTCAAGGACAGACCGCTGTCATACGACAACGCGCATATTGATTTTCCCACAATCATCCTGGTCACGCGCTTTCGATGCGCTCTCTTTCACGCTAGAGCCTAGATGCTCTTTCTTAGCAAATATTGCTGCAGTTTTCTCGCTGCTGCAACGTGACTCCGGGACACATTAGCGATAGAGTGTAGCAAAATATTACATAGCGCAGAGCGGGCATCATGCCGCGTCTGTGTAGAATAGATTTCATGTAACCGGTCACGTTTGTTCTCTCTTCTCACTTCTATTCCGTTGTGAATTGAAAGGGAATCAAGCTCAGAAAAATGTAAACCTTAAATAACGAGATTTTCTCCACTTCACATCTTCCCGTGCGCGTGACGATGAAAAGTTAGCAAAGAACTCTTACGCTTATTCTTGGCCCTGCCGGCATCATGAGCTATTATTGGACCGAAAACATCTTCACTAGACAATGTCTTCATACAGCTTTGTGCTTATTCTCTTTTTTACCCAGGATTGTTGGAGTTGGCTCATCGTGAGTATCAGGCGGTCGATTATGAAAATGCTGAACGCCACTGTATGCAGCTGTGGCGTCAGGAGAGCAACAACACGGGTGTACTGCTGCTGCTGTCGTCGATACATTTCCAGTGCAGACGGCTGGACAAATCAGCACAGTTTTCTACCCTGGCCATCAAGCAAAACCCGCTGCTTGCCGAAGCGTACAGGTAAGAGACAGGCGTTCTAACCCTTTGGAGACCCATCCAAACCCCTGCCTCTATACACTGGAACAACATTGTTGAACTGCCTCAGTATCTGTGTATAGTATAATTGTATTTTTACCACATGCACTTCTTTGTACCACCTGCAGCAATCTGGGAAATGTTTATAAGGAACGCGGACAGCTCCAGGAAGCCTTAGAAAACTACCGACATGCCGTCCGTCTGAAGCCCGATTTCATTGACGGATACATCAACTTGGCCGCCGCATTAGTTGCCGCCCGTGACATGGAGCAGGCAGTACAAGCGTACGTCACTGCTCTGCAATACAATCCAGTATGTTTGGAGATAGTGGCTCTTGTTTCGATAGTGTTCGGCCTTTATTAACTGTTGGTTTCTATTGTATCCCAATTTAGGATCTGTACTGTGTGAGAAGTGATTTGGGAAATTTGCTAAAAGCACTTGGACGACTGGACGAAGCGAAGGTAAGTAATGATTGAAAAATCGCACAAATACCGGTCATTTTCACTATTCATTATCCGTATCATTGATTGTTTGTGTGATGCGTCAGAAGTTTGTTGTGCTTTGTCCTCAAGGCGTGTTCGCGATGTGTATATATGATCAACTAAAATAGATCAAGATTATTGTCAATAAGTCATTCGAAAATGAGTGCTGTAAAAAATATGAAAGCATTTTGAACTAAAAGCTTACATTTGGAAAAGTAAATCACAGAGCTGGCTGTCAATTTTCGAAAGACGATTGCATTTTTTTCCTTTAAAGAGTGACAAAACGATTCGTTGTCAGGCCTTGCAGACAAACACATAAATACCGTCGCAGTTCATTCTTTATTTGTTTAATCCATTTATCTCTAAACAAAACAAAAGATCGTTCAGAACATCATTTAAATCGCATTAGCCTCACTACAGATCTGATAAGTTGTGTTCACTACGGGGCCATAATGGATAGCGGGTTGCTGCGGGGGTTGTTCGAGAAGAGGACATCATTCACGGAGTTAGCAAATCTGATTGATCATTATATGATTCTTGCCTAAACTATTTCAGCACGAGATGCCGCACAAGTATACCTTTAGTTTATTATATTGCATGACGTGAGCGCTTCAATTGAGCAGTGTTGAATGATTTACCAAATGAAATGTCGCCGTTTGGGCCGACAGGATGTGACGCTGATTGAGACGTTCACGCGCATTATTTTATGTTGTACCAATCACATAACGCGTATCCGGGCGATCAGACAGAGTTATAGGATCGATCAGAAATGGCTGCATAATGATAACGGCGGTAGCTGCGTTGCAGAGAGCAGCAAACGACGTCATGGGAAACAGACTGCAAAATGATAAGATAATATATTAGTCTTCTTCCGGATCAATGATCGCGGCAGGTAACGTAATATGTTGGACGCTATAGGGGCAAGAACTTCTATGGGATGTGCATGATACGTTAATCACGTTTCTGGAGAAGGAAATATTTGTGTCCGCCGCTCGCTGGATGGACTTGCACCTATTTCCTGCGATGATTCCGATAGACTCGTTCTTGTCTTATTAGTCTCGAACACGAATATGTACTTATCTTTAGCATAAGATGTTTTTAGCTGCATAGATCTTCAAAGACTGTAACAGATAGCTACTTATGGTAGACTCAGCAGATTAATCTTTCTTGTTTCAAGGTATTTCAAAGCGGATGAAAATTTCCTACTTAAAAATGACCACAATTTTCATAATATTATCAATATTAAAAGTACTATGAATCCACACGCCGTTGTAACGTATCCATCATCCTTCTGTACGGTACCTGGACGATGCAATCAACAAATTTTGCAGTTTGCTGCTGTGCTGCCAACGCCACTAAGCATCTAACGAATGGGGGGACTTGTAGTTTTCAGAAATTTTACTATTTCTTTCACTTTAGTTTTGCTGCCCTACACTTTATACTACACTCTATATCTTCTTTATTTCAATGGCAATCCACCCTTCGTTTTCGTAAAATAATTTGTTTCTAATCGAAATGTCAAGCAAAAAAGTTTCTGTGCTATTCAACGGCTTTATTTTGCGAAAAACGATGTGGGTTGTGATTGATGTGCAGTAGGGTGTATTGGAAAAAACCTTTTAAATAACGGCTACTTAGGCTTAAGAAAAATTGCACATAAATTTGTTCTAGCAACCGTTTTCCAACTCGGCAACAGAAGGCAGCTTGACGGATATGTGAGGCAACAACGAAAGGAAGGATAAGCAGAGCAGCGCATCGTGTTTGACAGATTTTCTCTGAACTTCGCTTAAATGTATAACCTTTTATTAGTTTATATATTTCTCTCTCCTTTTCTATCTATAAATATATTCATAACAAGGAGGCTAAAACAACAATGCTCACTCTATTTGTATACTTTGTGCGATGTTTTTAACTGTGTGTGCGGAATGTTTTAGGCTTCTTCGACGTAAAATGGAAAATGAATCGATTGCTTTGAATGTCTCGTGCCAATACAGATTCAGTATGCAATCGATTCAGTTTACTCTATGTTTTACTTTCAATTTAAATTAATCATGATGATTTCATTATCTTTGTATACTAAATGAAGATATTTAGATGGAATTGTAGTATTGAAATGTACATGACAAATGCTTTATCGATTTTCAGCTCCTTTCTCTGATATTTCAGTAAACAGCAACTAATAAACTATATTTTATATATCATTATAAGAATTTCCTCAGTTTCAGCTGTTGAAAATGATGTTTAATTGTTCCGAGAGGGTAAGCATGACATAATGTTTTATATTTTGCCATACGGTTATAGAGGTTTAGTTATTGGATTTGAACTATCCAAAGCAGGGTTTTAATATTAATAGAAGCTTAAATTTAAGTTTAATTATTGGTGCGAAATTATGAAAATAACTGTATAACAATGCTCCGTTGCGTTAACGAATAGCCTTAACGAATAATAGTTATGCTACTCCTTTTGTTGTGATCACAAACAAGCCTTTCTTTTTAAAGAAAATAAGGCTTTGTTCTCACAAATGTTGAATTAAGACATTGAACTGTCGGAATGAATTGCAATTACAAACCAAATCTTGCTTTTTATTGAAAAGTGACGCTTAGGCCGTATTGCTTATCTAAAATAAATTCAATTGCGAAGAGTTTTTTTTTTCTACATCCTGGTGCAATTATCATGTCTCGGTTATCTAATACATAATCAATACTTCCTGCTATCATATGATGCATTTATCTTTCATTTACACCAATTTTCACGATTCGTACATTTTTTATACAAAGAAGAAATCATCATGCATTTTAATGATTATTAATGTTTCAGAGAAAATCTGTCAAACATCACATGACATTAGTATTACTTTGTTTAAATAACTCTGCACATTCTTCCTTTCCTTTGCTTTTTTTTATCCATTGCTTTACTTCACGGATAGCGCTTTTATAAACTAAAACAAAAACATTTTACTCCCGGATGAAGCTGAATGGAACAAACCAACCTCTGTATTATTAGCTATCCAAAACCGCCGTTTGATAAAAGCCTCGGAAACATATCAACACTGCCCTGCCGAGTAGTAGAAACAAATGAGGAAATGTATAGAAACAGAAAACAAACAAACCTATTTTCTTAAGCATATTGTAGCTGTTTTAAAGGTTCTTTTTTCATTACCTCCTACCTCTGTAACAACCATGTCGTCGGCACAGAAGATTTCCATTTACCTTTCTTTACAATCGCTCCCTGGAGCTCGACGTGTGTTTATTCCTTTGCGGGCATTCCGTGACGCACTTCTTCCCACCTTAAGGCGGGTCACTTCATTTACAGCAAAAGATAGAGGAGCCCTTTTCGTGGTTATGCATTGCATTCAGCAGCAGCAGCAACGGCACACCCAACAACTGGAGTCATTTCACCGGCATATATTTATGCATCTTAAATCTCATCCCAAAACCCTCCAGTTTAATTTCGTGATGGTGCTTTGGCTGGCCGCAGACTGGCGTTCTGTACCTTGCTTTGAGAGCACTATGAGACATTACCAAACGGAGAAGGACGATACGTGCATGCGTGTGTGTGGATTTTCATTCAAACATTACCAGAAGCAAGGGGGGAATCTGAATCAGTTACACTCTTTGATTATGAAGGAAGTCTGCAGGCGGATTAAGAAACAGAGCATTATTTACTGCACATATGGGAAAACGTGGCTAATGATAGAATGAGAGTTAAAAAGTGGTTGCATACACAGAACGACGTTAGATTTGCTGGTACGAATTAAATAAGCTTGTTTGTAAAATTTTCGATCCTTGGCAAAAGTAGCCTGTTTAAAATATTTCAAATTCAAAATGAAAGAATTAGCTATTAACGAGCTATCATAATCAAAATAGTGCTTTTCCAGTTATTTGCTGTGTTTCATATGGTATTTTTTGTACATTTTAGAGCTGAAAGTACACACCCAAACAAAGACGTACTGTGGATTGCAACCATTTTTTTACTTTCGCTCTAAACGTTTGTATGAACAGCACTAGTTTTCTGTATTGTTTTGTCGTCATAGTTTCGTTTTTTGTTTCTTTTTTGTTTTTGATTGAAAACATGCGTTTTAAGTCACCATTTACAAAGTATTTCCATTATTATTTGTTCATTGCGATCAATGTAGTAAACTGAAACTTTCATGCCAAACATGCTTTGGTTCATTTTTCATGAGCAAGAGGGAAAAAGAAGAGGGTTAGAGGCGCGCGCGGATACAATCCATGAATCGTTTATCAATGCACAAAATATTAAATGTTTCGGGCAGCAATCGCTCGCAGAGTACTAATGTAAATTTCTGTATCTTCTCTTTTTTCTCATTCTTTTTCGGTATTCTCTACATTATTTGTTTTAAATTGATAACAACAACGAACGAACCAAAACCCTTCGCACACACTGTAACATTATTCGATTTACACAATTAACATTAACTTGTAAACTTACTATTTTAATTACTAAACCCAACCATATAAAAAATATACTCTTTGCACCACATGCATTCTCCGTGCATGCGTGTCGTGCTACTGGGCATTTTGTATTGCATTGGTTGTGTCGCAATGTTGCGTGGGTTTGTATGTGTATAAATACATATATGTATGTGTAGGCATGTTATCTGAAAGCCATCGAAACTAGACCGGACTTTGCGGTGGCCTGGAGCAATCTCGGATGCGTGTTCAATGCGCAGGGTGAGATATGGCTGGCGATACATCATTTCGAGAAGGCAGTTGCACTCGACCCGAACTTCCTCGATGCGTACATCAATCTTGGCAACGTCCTGAAGGAAGCCCGCATCTTCGACAGGTGAGTGTTGTGTAGAATTAAGGTGGGCTAGGCGAGGGAGAGGGTCAAAGTATATCATAATTATGTTAGAGGAGGAGTATCATAATGGTTTCTGGCTTGTGCACTCAATCGTGCAGCTGACCATGTACCTTGATTGATACTGCTTTAGTTGAAGCGAACTCTGATACGCTTTGTAGAGGTGTGTTGTATATCGAGATAACTTCGAACTGGGGGACCTTCCTATCGATGAAAACAAGAGGCAAAAGAAAAAACAAAACCAGACACATGCTTTAATATGCTTCATTTCCAAATGGGACGCGCAAGATGCGTGTAGGTACCGTGGTTTTAAAAATAAAACATCCATCAGTCGCTTCAGCTGCTCTCCGCCTGCGTGTAGCACATGGCGATTTGTAGCATATCATATTTTTTTTTTTGCAAAAAGAACACAATCTGCTTTGATGTGGTGAGAGAGCGTCCTCTAATGAATCTATCGCCCGGAGTGATATTTAGTTCGACATTCTGCCTACGAGTGTTGGATTCATGTTTTGCTCTCTTTTTTTGCTTTTCCTATTTTCTTCAATTGGAGGAGAGAATGTATGCGGCGGTGTATTAATAAACTTGTCCTTTTCGTCCTTCGAAAACATGTATAATCAAAAAAGCGTGTAATTTCTTTTCGGGTATGTTCTCCTGCAGAACTTCAGACTTGAGGGAGCATTATTCTTTCGTCGATTCGATTCCGTTCCAATCCAGCGAGTGGGACGTGATGTACCATGACCGTCAGCCATGGCTTGCAAGAGTGTTCCAGCGCGAACTATTTGTCTCACTGGATCGCGCGCTGGAACATCGATCTATAGTGGCATACATTCAAGTCGAAGATGATGAATTTTTGATTGATATTTTATCTATGCTCGGGTACTTTTCACAGCACTTTCATTTGGGTGATATTAATTTCACGTGTGTGTACAGTCAAGAGATGTTGTAATGGTATTAATGCATGTCCATTGTTTGTCATTGGGTAGTTATTATCCTTCATTTCTTGCTTTGCATAATTTAGTTAGCAACCCGACACGACCACGTCACATGTTTTCTAATGGTGCTGTAGTGTACGAGCTGGTGTTCGGTCTCTGATTCGAAAAAATAAATACCCCAAGTAAGAACAGAATATAATGTTTTCTATATAACGTTGCCTTGTAAATGTGAAATGTGTGCCTTGTACGAAATTGTTGGAATTCTGAAACAATATAGCATATTCGTTCACCATCAAGAGAAGGGACCCCTTTATTTTTGCCTACACGCTCCAGTAATCTTTCAACCAGCCGAAGGATGAAAGGCACTGAATGGTGGTAGCTCCCTGTGACATGCATGGGTGCGAAAAAGAAAAAAACTACTACACTCAGTACACACTGAAACCCCCAGCGCTCGCTTCACGAGTCGGAAAAGCTAATCCATATTGCGATCCATTTTGCATATAAAACCCCTGACTCTAAACTACGGATCGACGATGGTTAGAGGTGCTTTCCGTTTGCGGTAGGATTTTCAATGTAGAATGTATCACGCTCATACGCAATTCGGCTGAACCTTGCCGTTCGTTCGTGTGCCCATTTTTACCGACGTCGTTAGCGTGGTGTACTACTAGTTGGCAAACATCTATGATGTATTCGTTCCGATGCATTCTAAACAGGAAGTGGAGAGAAGATGAGTCCTTTACCGTGTGCCCACTTGTCGTACTCGTGTTTCATTGCCGTTGTCTGAGAGGGCGGCTGGCTATGTTCTGAGTTTTTTACTCAAGTACCGTGCTATGCTTTCAGCCAAGTTCGTTATCAGACGGCGAAGAGGTCGGAGAGGTGAAACGCTTGGAAAATTGCATTTAATTTTTATTTTATGTTCCGCTGATTTCTCGTCGTACCCAAAGCACGCTAAGTGCACCGGTCGGTCTGTTCACATTAGCGCGAATGAATATAAGGTGGTTTTGGTTTGGCAGATTTAAAGTAGCAGCAGCAACACGCTGGACCCGGTCTCCTACGCGCCGTTTTTTTTGTTCTTTAAACAGGAAGCAGGAAACTCGCCCATGACCCAAAGACAAGAGCGGAGAGCAAGAATCCGGCGAACACAACCCACTGATGAGAGCAAATTGTGGAGGGCAACCGTCGGCTGATTTTGACTGTATGTGCGCTCATCGCACGACGCAATCGCTTGCTTATGGAAAATGATGGCTTGGGTTGGTTTGTGTGAGAGAGCGAAAAGCGTGTCCTTTTTCGAACGAGGACTCAGCTGTGCGAATTACCTGCTCCCCCCGGTGTATGATGTGTATCATTGCGCGCAGTGTCGATTCGGTTGATGCCGGAAACGGTTGCGTTTACTAGGGTTGCGAAAGAAGTACGTGGTGCGTTCGTACGTTTCAATATATTTTAAAGTTGATCACTTATTCCCACGCGAATCTAGCAATTGTGACATATTTTATAGGACAATATAATGGTTAATGAGTTGAAGCGTAATTTCAAATTAGTTACATGTGTAATGTCAAAATAATCGCTTTGAAATTAGTAAACGAAAGTGTATGGGGGCCATAACTAAGCATAGAAGGCAACACGGCAGCCACGTTGTGTGGGTCGTTCTTTTGGATTAGAAGCCCGTTGAAACGATTGCGTTGTCGATAAAGTTATTACTATTTACATGAAACCCTCGTGTGATCGTCATTGGCCTGCTATAAGGGGAGCGGGTGCAAACATTAGGAAAGCTGTTTTGAGTGTTGAAAGAGGGACTGGTTGAGCAAATACTGAATATGTGTACTATTAGCCTTTCAGTTCGCCGAAACGATGATTAACTTCTCTTTCGAGTTGAAGAGTAGTGTTATTTCGTTCAGTGTTTTCACATAAAACTGTTTCGTTTTTCGTTTATTTTCCTACAAATATTCTATACCGTGACACGCACACCAAACAAGCATATCACGATTACGCGGGATTACGCCAAACCCCTACAGTTTTATGGCAACGTTACGATCGTCGAATAATTGCTTCCTAAATATAGTGAGATTCTTCATTTGCTGCTGGTGCATTTAGTGAAACGTGCTTCTGACTGTAATGTAAAGTAAAGCACACCCATCCATGTCCTGCCCGAAACTCTTGCCAATCAATTAATTATGATTCTGACACAATTTTCCACACGTGTGTTTTTTTTTTCGTAACGAAATTGTTCTAATTTTAAAATTCAAATGTGCATTGCTGCTCTTCGTGTGTGCGATGTGTTTGTCAAACTCTCTGCGCACGTACTGATGGGTAGTTATGAAGTACAAGAAAAAGAAAAAATGCATGCAGTTTCTTTTTTATGTGGGGTAGGAGCAATGATTGTGATTGCTACCGCAAACTTGAGTCGGAGCCGTGTGAATGTACATACTGCGCCTCATCTCCGGGATCCTAATTTTAACATCTTATGACAAGAATTTAAATTTATTTCTGATTTGTTTTGGCATTCTGTCAATGATGTTTGTTTTTGTTTATTGATAAAAAAGGGCCAATAAACACATTGTTACGTATTGATTCTCTTTTGATTGAATGCAAAAGGGTCCAAAATAATTATTTGTTGCGTACAATTGAAAGCAAAACATAAAATGATCATTTATCGTCTATGTACCATGGCGACACGGAATGCTCATTGAACCCTAAATTCAACATCTTTTTCCTTACAAATTGTTGTTAGACCAATTGCCACTCGCACGTGTGGCAGTGGAGATTGAGATTGAGGCAAAAATCTGACGATACCGTTATGGAAATGATAGGAAAGATGTCGTGTCCTTTTCTTTTGTAGCATCTAATTGGATCATCATCATCAGCAAGCAAATAGAAGAAAGGAAAAGCGAACAGAGCTCCAGGTGTGTTTGCATGGCAAATTTAATTGCAGGACGACCTAGGGCAAACGTTTCCTTCTCTGCGCCACGGTACGATAAATGCCATTGCTAGGAGAATAAGTAAAGGTGGTGAACATCAATGTTGGGGAGAAGACGACATCCGGAAGAGAGGAAGCAAAGATCTTGACAAACTTGGTGACATTTAATTTATTGATGGAGAATCGGAAAAAGTCGTGCAATTCTGGTATCAGGAAACGATTGTTGATTGGGGCTGGAAGAGTGTAAAGGGCAGTGAAAAGGATTCCTATCTTATTTAAGCATTCAATTTCTAGGAAAAATAGTGAACAAATTTACTTTTCGATTTGTGCCAATGAACGCACGAAATCAAGAACTCTCCACTGCCTGATTCGAACCGTTTTACTGCTGTTACTATCGTGCTTCAACCTTCGCGAAGGCCGTAGAAAGAAGTGCATGGACGAGAAGTAGTAAATTTATTTGCCTTCCGTTTGTTTGTACGACGACGAGCGGGAATCTCCCGGGAAATTACACGTTGTGGTTGCGGTGTTCACTTTGCCCTTTTGCGTGTGTTGTACACTTGTGGCTGTGTATTTGCTGTCATGTCCTATTTTAATACGCAACTTCATGGACATGGACATTAGACACGTAGGCGACATGTGGATGTGCGTGTGCCTTGACAAACGTTTTCTGTAGGACTGTGTACAAGAAACGCGATGAATCGCCCCATTTGAGTGCGCCAGGTGTTCTGCCAGGATGGTTGCCAAATCGTCCGGCCAGCCAAACTATGTCAACAAGGTTCTGCAATGTTCCTATCCATCCCCCTTCCCACCTTTCCTCACACTACAAGCCATAAAGATCAAACGGGATAGGCAACCCGCTAAAGCCTGCTTGCAGCTGCCAGTTTTGTAGGTGGTACAAACGAACTGTTAAATTGTTCTAATTTACATACCAATCCTTGTTCTCACTCGTGTTCATACTGCCAGGATAGGAGGGAGTGTAGCGAGTGAAGCGAATGGGTGACGGAATAATTAATAGGAAAGCCAGTATTATTGGTAGTGAAAAGTGGAACAAACGAACTGACCCGGTTTAAGTGTGCAGCACTACTCTTGGTGCATGCTCTGTGCCAAATTAGCACTGATGACAACAATGTCCGTGTGGTCTACAGTAGCAGCAGCAACATAACACTCGTCGTGCAAACTTAAATCCTTCGTCGCATCGTTCTAAAAGAGAAGTGATCATTCAGAAGTGGTTGACGGCAGAGGTACCAAGAGGAAGGGTATCACCTTAACAGGTTCTGCAGCAGCGATGGATTATCAGTGCATTGTAATTTACACCATTGTGCGCATAACACCGTACCACCCGTACAATTCCCTTTCGGAGCTGAGGGCAAGCCAGGAGGGATGTTTGGATTGGATTAAGTTCTACATGAAAAGGTTAGCCAAAGAAAACATTGAACGTGGGCGAAAAATAAGTGCGTGGATGAGGTGGATGGATTTGCCGCAGATCATTGAGAGGGAGGGAGAAGAATAATGAAAGTCTAACTCATCCTTCTCACAGCCGCCTACACGTATCTGAGAATGAGTATGTTTATGCTTGCATGTCGAAAGAAGAGATGACTGCTTTATTTCTGTAGGCAAAGCATAAGCTGTGACGAGCTTGAGTGTTGAAGGATCATAGAAAAATCGTCAGCGATATTTCACTCCTTTTATATATGCCATATTTTCTTATCCTTTAGTAGAGTGCTAATCAATAAATAAAATATAAAATATATTTTATATTTTTTTTATTTCCAAAGTAACGGCCAGAGGTTGTATAGCTTTTATATTTCATAGGCATAATGTAGCAAAATACTCTTAATTATTTTCTCATTATGCTTTAAGCCTCGTGTACTGAACAAGTGGAAGCAAACAACCCCTTCTTTGTATTACTATGCAGCGCCCCCTTGTTTCTCGTTACAACACTATACTCTATATTCTACTCTACTATTGCAAATATTTTGAACATAAAATAAGAGCTCATACAGCACCAAAGCAGTCTCAACCGACGATTATACATTATGCGTAATATCCCGAGCGCACAATAGTCACAGTATCCTGCCGTACTCCTTGCGTATTTTTGTGCTAGGAAGACGCCAATCCACACAAAAGAATAAGTTATAATGGAAGACAATCCGCACATTTCTCATCCCCCTTTCCCCAGTATTTCATCATTTCATTCTTGAATGGCGTTAAACAAATGAATTACTTTTTGTAGATATGGCAAATTGTAGTATGCCTTTTTTTCAAATGATCGCAATGAAACAGTCCCGTTTTTAGGGTTTTTTAAATTTTCATTAAGGTATCTTGAATTTCTCCGAACAAAGGAAGGTACAACCTTTACTCAATAGAATCTTTCTTTGCTGGTTCTTATTTTTGCATATATATGTAACAACGTTTACCTTCCCGTTTAGCATGATTATTTACAGTTTAATGAGTTTTTGGAAATCTTTTCGCTACGCTTTGACGGTGCGAACAGAATCCCGTCCCATCGGTCTGTTTAGATAGACCTGTTGCTGTCGTCTCATCGTGTTCCGCAACTGTCTATCCTGCCTCCTGTCTTACCCAGCACACAGCCTCAGAGATGCAGATCGAAGTCGGGACGCGCTGGCTAAAAATAATCTTGTTGATGTAATGGAATTTATTAAACTTCCTGTCGCCCACCTATAACAGAATGGTTAGGTATGGTTCGTTGAAGAGGTCGAGAGGAAAGCGCCGGTTGATCCATATCCGTCCTATCGCGAGGAGGAGAAGGAACGAACACGAACGAATCCGTTCGATGTGTCTGTCTGTGTCATCGGGGAAGCTTTTACTGCCTCTCTTCTTCTCCTTTAACAGTCAGCGAGCTGTGCTGATACGAGAATGGCCGGAATTGAAAACTGATTCTTAGCATTTTGAAACCCGCTCTATGTTACCAACGTCGCCCTTCCGTCCTTCTCCTGTGTCCCGGTCGGTGTGGGGCAGGTAGCGGTTGTGCCTGGTTCTCGTGCACATAATCCTCCTAATCCTGTTACAACGAAGCGCCTGGCGAAAGCCGTTTTCAATTTATTCTACTTTTATGTTCCGCTCAATTGCGGAACACGGAACACACTGAAGGAAGGATGCGCCTCCTCCGTGCCTTTTTCGTGCGATGGGTGTGTATACTGGAACGAAAGGAAAACCTGCTCGTCCGCCATGGAGCTTCGTCTGTTGGTAGTCCTTTCTGATAGCTAGCATTAAATTGAAATGAACGAAATGTGGGTGTTCTTCTCTCGTGGTGACATTTTTCAAGAGCCCTTTTACTTTTTAGCCCCAAATGGGTCATACTCGAGTGGCTAGGATGTGGATCAAGGTGGAACATTTGGAGCCGCTCGGGTTTAACGTGTGGACTTTCTACTGTGTAAACGTTATTGTAGCGTTGAAAGCAATCCCAAATAAATAAGGGACATCGTTGATATGGCGGAAAAGGGAAAACTTGACTTTTTACAGTTTTCTTATAATTCTTTTACTAAAACTCTACAACTCCCTATTTACTTTTTTATAGAGCCGTTGCTGCATATCTGCGAGCGCTCAACCTGTCGCCCAACAATGCCGTCGTGCATGGCAATCTGGCCTGCGTGTACTACGAGCAGGGTCTCATCGATCTGGCCATTGACACGTACCGCCGTGCAATCGACCTGCAGCCCAACTTCCCGGACGCTTACTGCAATCTGGCCAATGCGCTGAAGGAAAAAGGTCAGGTAAAAGAGGCGGAAGAATGCTACAACATCGCACTGCGGCTCTGCCCGAACCATGCCGATTCGCTCAACAATTTGGCAAACATCAAGCGCGAGCAGGGCTACATCGAGGAAGCCACCCGGCTCTACCTCAAGGCACTGGAGGTGTTCCCTGAGTTTGCGGCAGCCCACTCGAACCTGGCCTCTGTGCTGCAGCAGCAGGGCAAATTGAACGAGGCACTGCTACACTACAAGGAAGCGATTCGCATCCAGCCAACGTTTGCGGACGCTTACTCCAACATGGGCAACACGCTGAAGGAGATGCAGGATGTGGCCGGCGCGCTGCAATGCTACACCCGTGCTATCCAGATCAACCCAGCGTTCGCTGACGCGCACAGCAATTTGGCGAGCATTCACAAGGATTCGGGCAACATCCCGGAGGCAATCCAGTCGTACCGGACGGCACTGAAGCTGAAGCCGGACTTCCCGGATGCGTATTGCAACCTGGCCCACTGTTTGCAGATCGTGTGCGACTGGACGGACTATGAGGCGCGCATGAAGAAGCTAGTAGCGATCGTGGCCGATCAGCTGGATAAGAACCGGCTACCGTCGGTACATCCGCATCACTCGATGTTGTATCCGTTGTCGCACGAGTTTCGTAAGACGATTGCTGCCCGGCACGCGAACCTATGCCTGGAGAAAATTAACGT
This sequence comes from Anopheles epiroticus, assembly GCA_000349105.1. Classification (NCBI taxonomy): domain Eukaryota; kingdom Metazoa; phylum Arthropoda; class Insecta; order Diptera; family Culicidae; genus Anopheles; species Anopheles epiroticus. Next base: position 303,661 of record KB671169.1, on the reverse strand, counting down.
ACTGCACAAGCCGCCGTACAAGTTTGGCCGCGAGCTAACTGGCCGGCTGCGTATCGGGTACGTTAGCAGCGATTTCGGCAACCATCCGACGTCCCATCTGATGCAGTCCATCCCGGGATTGCACGATCGCAACCGGGTGGAGATCTTCTGCTACGCGCTCAGCCCGGACGATGGTACTACATTCCGTGGCAAGATCAGCCGCGAATCGGAACACTTTATCGATCTTTCGCAAACGCCCTGTAATGGCAAGGCTGCCGATCGGATTCACGCCGACGGCATACACATACTGGTGAACATGAACGGTTACACGAAAGGGGCGCGAAACGAAATATTCGCCCTGCGACCTGCCCCGGTACAGGTGATGTGGCTCGGGTATCCGGGCACTAGCGGTGCATCGTTCATGGATTACATCGTCACGGATGCAGTAACGTCGCCCCTTGCGTTAGAAGCACAGTACAGTGAAAAGCTGGCGTACATGCCACATACTTACTTTATCGGCGACCATCGCCAAATGTTCCCGCACCTGAAGGAGCGGGTAATTGTAAGCAACAAAACGCAAAACAACGCTCTCGCCGACAACGTGGCGGTCATTAATGCCACCGATCTTTCACCCCTGGTGGAGAGCACGGACGTGAAGACGGTTCGGGAGGTGGTACTTGCGAACAAACCGGTCGAAATTCAGCACAAGGTAGCCGAACTGCCCACGACCACGCCGATCGAAACAATGATTGCTTCCGGTCAGGTGCAGACCTCCCTAAACGGAGTGGTGGTACAGAACGGTCTAGCGACGACACAGACAAACAACAAAGCCGCAACGGGCGAGGAAGTACCACAAAATATTGTCGTTACGACCAGGCAGCAGTACGGTTTACCGGACGATGCGATCGTGTACTGTAACTTTAACCAGCTGTACAAGATCGATCCGCTGACGTTGCAGTCTTGGATTACGATTTTGAAGCACGTGCCCAACTCGGTACTCTGGCTGCTTCGCTTCCCGGCAGTCGGTGAAGCCAACATTCAGGCTACGGCCCAGCAGATGGGCATCGCTGCCGGACGCATCATCTTCTCGAATGTGGCCGCCAAGGAGGAGCACGTGCGGAGAGGACAGTTGGCTGACGTATGCCTGGACACACCGCTTTGCAATGGACACACCACATCCATGGATGTGCTCTGGACAGGAACGCCAGTGGTCACGCTTCCCGCAGAAACCCTCGCTTCGAGGTAAGTGAAAAGCATACACTATAAACCTTATTGTGTACTCATGCGAATCTTTTGTATCTGTTATTTCCTGTAGAGTTGCAGCATCACAACTGGCGACGCTCGGTTGTCCGGAGTTGATCGCTAAATCGCGGCAAGAGTATCAGGACATTGCGATCAAACTCGGCACCGACCGGGAGTATCTGAAGGCGATGCGTGCCAAGGTGTGGGTAGCACGCTGCGAAAGCCCACTGTTCGACTGCAAGCAGTACGCACAGGGGCTGGAAACGTTGTTCTACAAAATGTGGGAACGGTTTGCACGTGGCGAACGACCCGATCATATTTCCGCGAAGGAGAAGTAAACGGAAATGTTTTGCTCTTTTTGAGTTTTTCTTTGAAGCATTTCACTCACTTCAATGTGAATGATCAACAATAGAGTTGGATTTGAATTTTTCAATGTGTGTTAAAGTTAGTTTGAACGGATTTTGTTGTTACTTGTTTAAGATTTTCCTACGTTAGGGATGCTATGAAGAGACAGTGAAAGAGAGAAAGAGCTATGACAGGCTTTATATTCCCTATTTTATTTTTGAACGTACATTGTATGGTTTTTTTCTTACTGGGATACATAATGGCAACAGATTCTAATTAGGATGCTAGGTAACGACTGGCGAAAATAGCAGCAATACACCCTTCAAAGATTCCGAGATCACCAGGATTACCGAAACTGTTACTTAAATTGTGAAAAGATTGAGTGCGTTTTTCCAACACTTTTTAATATTATTAGAGTGTCTCAACCCAATGGATGGTGTATTACGTGCAGCAAACTAGCTTTATTGTAAATAGCAAACTGACAAAGTTTCGAGTTAATCTATAGTGCTGTTTAATTTTCTTTATTCCCTCGACGCGTCCTTGATATACGATTGGCACGCATAAACCTCTGTAACGCGCTATGACGATATACGTACGAAAATGTAAGGGTGTAATGCTTCTTCGATTTCTGGGAAAGTCGGGCAGCATCGTGTTTCTACAGCATAGAAAGCTAGAAGAAAATTCATCTATTTGCCGCGATCATCCGCTCCTAACGGTGTGTCTGTATATAATTGCAAATGACGGCCCATTTTGTGAACCGTGCATGGGCCCCGCTGTAGGATTAGGTGTAATTTATACACGTAAGAAGTAAGTCGAATTATATTCTATCGACTCATCTGCGATCTACTAGATAAGAATTTGGAATGAATGTTACAATTAAAGCAACACAAGTTTACAATTACACTTAAAACCAGATAAAGGACGTGTGTGAATTTGTGTGTGTGATGGATCCGAAACTTTTGAGCAAGATAAGTAAAATAATTCACTCGCTCATTACGTCAATTGTTACTCCCGCCTCCTCACCTAGCCGACTGAAGCTGCTAGTAGGCAGCAAGAGCCATCAGAGCGGTATTTGCGTATCATGCATGGTGTCACGGTATCAAACACTTACGAATTTCAATTAATTTAAGCAAATGGATCTGACGACTCCGGATGGCATCAGAAGCTCAGACGGTTACGGACGGCCCCTGAAGGTTTCGAGCTTGGAGTATTTCTGAGTCACTTCCGAAATTGGTTGAGTCATTTGAAAGCGATACCGTTTTTTCTGTCCAATCACTACCATTTCTAGTTGTCAAACCTTATCAAACCATTCGGATTACGTTTATTTTGGATGCGATAGGTTTGGTATGATCCACGCCTCACTTATTATTATCCATTATCACTAGTTTATATCACTAATTTAAACAAGGTTTAAAATTTTCATAAACTAAAACCAACGTATTGTCAAGTTAGTTTGAAGCCATAAAGAACTCTCGATAAAGATCCAATTTAACATATTTTTTCTATAAATCATAAAAACATGCCTAACTATTTGACGTACCTAACCATTCTTGGACGAACAATACACACGGAATCGAGTAGACATCCGTTCCAAGCACATGCAGACTTTCAATGCAACACGGTAAACGTCGGGCTTTGTTTTTATGTCAAACACGGGCAAACTCGCTGTCATTCATAAGGTTTTTCCTTTTCCCTTGGAGGAAAATAGAAATTCAGGAGCAAACCGAACGCAGCGCGAAGCGGCGATGTGAGTAACCGAAGTGTTTTCCCCCTCTTGGAAGGACCGACCGTCGGAACGAGTGAAGAAGGTAAGAATGCGCACGGAGCAAGGGAAGGGAGGAACCGAGAACAGTGTAGAAACATGAGAATCGGCATCGCGATACGAGTGACGAGTTTTCCTTGCTTCTCCGCGAGCGAGCACAGGATGTGGAGGAAAATTCTCTCACACAAAGTGGTGGAAACATCGCGCCGTCGTCCGTCGACGCAGCAGCTTTTCCGTGTGCGTGTGTGGTGCGAATAGTGTGCAAGGGAAGGCGTTGTAGTAAAGTGACTGGCGAAGAAGAAGACCAAAATTAGCAAATTGCTTCCTTGGCAAAGTTTTTCCTTCCCACACGACGGTAGTAGCGCCAGTCCAGTGTTTTCCCTTGCATTTGCAATCGTATCGAGAATCGATGATAGTGTTATAATCATTTATACGGCAAGGATATCAGGCAACTCTCTGTAGTGTGTACGTACTACCAAATTGGCAGTCGCGGAAGGGCCAGTTTTTGCTGAGAGAAGGAAACAAGGGTGTCCAATGATTTCCGTCGCCATCGGCCATAAGAAATTGCACGGAATTACCAGAGCAAAGCAACGAACATCGGCGGTCCAGCATCATTTCTGGATGCATTAATGAGAGAGCACGTCTTTGTAATACGTCCGCGTACTAAATTCCTAGAATGGAAGATCCATTTTTCGTGGTGAAAGAGTAAGTTTCTGTAAACGTGGAAAACCCCTACGGAGAAAATATTTTAGGATGGGAGGGGATAATGGAAGACCGTTTTCTCATTCACGCATAATCGACGAAATTCCTGCAACGCGAATTTGATATTGATCGTTTCAATAATTGTGAAGTTAGTGGAATGAGGGCTACCGAACCTCATGTTATCCTTGCAAATTTTTCTATAACGGCGAGGCGCAACGGTTTAACTATGTGTGAATGTGCAACGCTGCCTCAAGGGAATTTATTTTCCCTTTTCCAGCAGATGGGCGAACCGTATGGAATAATGTAGTGTCATAGTTTTCATTTCCCTGTATCGAAATGTCCACCCACGGGGACGGAGTGTGACGCAAGCAAGCAAAACATCCTGCAGTGAGCACCACGATGGAGAAGCTTGTAACTTATGGTTTGTGAGGGTTAATCTTTTTTTGTATTTGCATGCGGCTCATAGTTGTGCTTTATTTCGCCCGTAACCAAAATGATGGACTATTTGCATAAAGGTGACAGAACGCAAACATCCTCATGGTAGCCAGACAGTCGCCTGCGCTGGCTGCGAAATGGTAAATCATTTGAAAGACACGAATAACGCTCCACTCCTTCTCGTCCTCCTTAAATTTCGGGGTTGCAGAGCCAGGCACGGACACAGGCGCCTTTGTCGTTGCGAATGAAGCCATCGTTACAGAAGCACTTGTCCACGCAGGGCTCCTTGCATGGTTCATTCCATGTGTTTCCGTTACTGCACGTACGCTCGCAACCGGTTCCACAGCGCTGGAAGGTTTCGTTTTCACCGCACTGGTTTCCTATTGGTTGACCACGAGAAGATTAACGTGATGAGGAGGAAAAGATTAGAAACCAAGTCTTTACACTGACATCCCTCTTGGTAGTAGTGGTACACTTACCCGATACGCCCAGGAAAGCGAAGACGGCAACGACAAGCAGGACGAAGATGGCGCGCATTTTGAAGGACGTTCGTGATTTGCTTCGTTTGGCAACGGGAAGAAACAGACTAAGTTCCACAGCGGTTCGGTGGCCGCATTATATGGTGCCCGAAGCGCAGAAGGGACCTTATTTGCACAGATGGCGGTTGCCAAAACGAATCGGGTCCAATCTCTAGTACGGTTCACGCTGTACGTGGCGACACAGACTGTTTCTAGCGATTTTCATCGGAACACGGTGTGTTGGAGGGCAACGCATGTTTACATTTCTGTTTGCGTTGGAAACAGAGACCAAGGGCAAACGAATTCATCTTTTCGGAAGATGACTGCAGAAGTCATGTAGCCGTTTCTTTAAAGTTAGAAACAAATGAATCATCTTCATCTTTTGTACATCAGTCATCGGTAGTGTGCCCAAGCAAGCAATTTGGGGAATTCTCAAATCCACGGGGAAAGGGAATTTTTTATTTCAATAGAAAACGTGTATCACTTTACATGGAATTGTTTGTACAGATTGGGAGAGTGGGAGGGCTTCCATACTTTTCAAACAATCAATTGGAGCTGATACCACACTTGTGTGATGTTGTAACTGTCTGTAGGTGCTGCAAAATTAAACCACTCTTTGGCCAATGTGACACTTCTAGACGTTTTTACGAGGCGAACCTACTGGCTAAAGAACTCTTAGCGCATAACCATGGCTTAACGCATGCATTATCCTCCCGGCGAAAGTAGCCGGGCTTGCAGAAGCATCCCGCAACGCACATGCCCACACAATCCAACGTTGGTACAATGTTGGTGCAGCTTCTGGGACACGGAGATGCGCAGCTATAGTACTCCTCGTTCACACCGGTACATTCTGTGAAACAAAGCAAACAATTAGGATTGGTGTCCACTAGAAGTAGATTCACGTTGCACTTAGAAATAGTTTTACCTTCTCCACCGACGAATGTTACCAGTATCGATGATATAAAAACGATTAATGAAAGGGACCGTATGAACCGCATTGTTTAGCGTGCTCTAGCGATTGTTTCTATTAGATCTCATGCAACTAAGCCCCCAATGAGCATAACGCACGCGTTTTATATGCTGCATGCTTTCTATGACCCAGCAAAGGGCCTGAAGCAATTGCAAGAGGAAAGTCAACAGACAACCCAACTGCAGGGCGTACGATTTGTCTCATTTCATAACTTTCGTTAAATAAGCAATGCTGCTTTTCAAATATTGCTTCACGTGTCTCTCGCCTTTCGATGATGGTTCTAATGATGTTGAAATATTTACGCTTCGTCTAAGCTCAACGCACCCAGCATCTACAGATTTAAAAAAAAAAAAAACTAAAAATAAGGCATTGTAATTTTTTTTTTTTTTAATATCTCCTTTACCGTTCAATTTGCAGCGAAGTATTCAAAGCATTGAATAAAACACGTGGGCTGTACCTTCGCTGGCGTGAACTGAACGATGCAAATTCGGGTGGATCCACTGCCGAGGCTGATTGGACAACAACGGAATTGAAAAACTCGCTCCGCAGCATCGAATGGGACTTGGAAGACCTGGAAGACACTATTAATATCCTTTTCCAATGACACGGCCACTTGCAAATTTATTTTTTGTGTACACCTGTTTTTACTGTAACTTAAATTTCCTTAACAAAATGTTCTGCACGTATTGTAGAGAAGAATCCGAGCAAATTTAAGATCGATAACCGGGAACTTTCCAGCCGCCGACATTTTATAGACGCCACCCGGGATGAGGTGAAATCGATGAAGGATCGTATGAGCATCAGTCGTAACCGGGATCAGGATATTACCGCACGTCAACCGCTGCTCGACAACATCGAATCGCCACCGCAAGGCAACAAGAACTACATTAACAACAACAGCATCATATCAAACGGGGTGGTGGCCGTGCTGAACGGTAACTTGGTAACTGCTGGTGGGCTGCATAACAACAACTCGCTAAACTGCAACCTAAACAACAACAGTCAGGTGAACAATTTAAACCTTGCCGAAACGGGCAAACATCTCATCAGTTCCGCCGGTGCAGCAATGGCGTCAAGGCATAGTGGAGCTAAGTACTCCAAGCTGGAGAACAATCTCGATGACAGCCCGAGCCACTACGTACCGTCATCGTCTGGCGGTGCTGTGCTCGACTCTAGCTCGAGCCGCTTCGTGGAGGATACGCTCGCAACGCAGCACAGGATTTTGGTGGGACAGGATGAGCAGCTGGACATAATTAGCGACTCGATAGGGACGCTTAAAACGGTGTCCCGTCAAATTGGCATCGAGCTAGACGAGCAAGCTGTGTAAGAAGTGACACTGCAGTATCTATAACTGTATACTTATTTAACTGTAAGGATACTTTTCTGTTTGCTTTTTTCAGGATGCTTGACGAGTTTGGCAATGAGCTAGAGCAAACTGATTCCAAGCTAGATGCTACCATGAAAAAAGTTGCAAAGGTGCTACACATGTCCAACGGTGAGTCACAAATACCGACAGGGACCTAAATTAAATAATAAATGACGATCTTTATTGCACCTTCTTACAGATCGGAGACAGTGGACAGCAATCATCGTTCTATCGATAGCACTAGTAGTTGTGATAATTATTTACATCATTCTCTAATCTATATCTGTTTACCGTAAAGAGAACACACAATTAACCGGGTATGAGGAAGCTTGCGCGGTGCGAAGTAAGCAAAGATTAGGATGGTTTAAGGTATTTTTTTAAACATATTTAATTGTTTAATCGTAGCAAGAAGACATATTATACCAAAAAGCAGAGACATATTACGATGTGTGTGTGTGTGTGTGTAGTTTGGAGTTTTCTGTCTGGCTCCACGAGCCACTGTGCAATGTACTGCGTGATTCAGTTTTACGAATACTACAAAGTTAAAGTGATTTTAAATTTTTCTCCCTAAAAACCTTGTAGAACAACCTTCTTATTTTACAACAATTTAAAGAAATTATAGAAAAAAGACTTATCCAACCCAGTGTAAAACGAGTTCATTAGACTTTCGCAGGGAGAGCGAGCGCCGATATGTATCCTACTTTTGTACTCTATTATAAACTGTGTTGTGTGCGTGAAGTGGACGCAGAACTTTTCTATTGCTAAGTTAATACCCCTAAACGTAGCTACTTAATGTGAACCATTGTAAATATCGTAATCATTCTTTCGTTCGGCGGTGGATCCTCAGGTTTGGTATAGTCCGGGCTAATTTTCGCATTTTTGTATGAGAATGTAATACAGGGAGAGCGAACAACCGCACTCTTTCAATAGCCCTTTCCAGGCAAATGATGTGCGAAGCAGTGCTAGCAAATTTCTTCAGCTTATTTTTCCCCGCTGGAAAGATAAGAACTTTGTTCTAGTCATAGGTTCACTATATTATGCACACACTCAACTGTAACTGTAAGAAGGTAGGCAACGATTAACGGTGGGAGTGATAGGGGTTCACTAGTATTACCCTTTTAACAAACCGGATTTCTTTAGACTATTTACGTTTCCTAAACTAACTAAACGAAACAGTCAGTAAAGATAACAACTAATGTAATAAACCATAACGTAGATGAGCAATATGCGATACAGAAACACGATCGATTTATCTATAGGTCAATCGATGGATATATTTTTCGTAAAATGTATTTAATATATAGCTCAGATTCAATAACCACTCTCTTTCTCTCTGTTCGAGGCAGCCAAATTTTCCTATATTTGAACCCCGTCGTCGTCAACCATTGGAAAAAAACACACACACACACACACAAAACCAAGCAAAAAGTGGAGTATAAAAAGAAACGGCAAAGCAATTAGGAATATAGTACATAGTGTCAGTGAGTGCGATCATTCTGGTACATGGATTTAATAACCGCAGCACGATATGTGGATAGAAACGGGAGGGCATTGTGAGGATGACATGTCGTCTTCCTTCTTAAGTGGTGTAAGGACCCGACTAGGCATTAAACGTAGGAGAGGAGAATGCTCTCATATTACCGGAAGCCGGGACCGAGCGAACAACACATAGTAGTGTGGTCTAGTTTTTGAAATTCCAAGTAATATTTTTGTCGCGTAGCCATTCATGATTAAAGTAATGCAATATAAAGGAATGAAGATATGGGTTGTTTTCTTTTTTGTATTAAAAAGAACTTTATCAATATTATTGCTTAAGGTGATACATCACATATTCTAGTGTTAGTATTTGATATACTTGCAATAACCTTTAATCCACGAACAAACTGTTTTATTGAACAACTTTTTTGTTGTTAGCGTTCTTACGGAAAAGAAATTTTTTGAAGTTGAGCTCCACTTTGATTTCCTCGCCCGTCGTTGCTCCCTTTTGTCGCAATCGCTCTACAACATCAGCCGCAATGGGATGTGCAAAGTGTAACTTTACCTTCCCGCTTGCACCGAAAGTGTCTTCAATGATGCCCCGCTCACCACTGGAAAGCGCAATGTTCAATCCAACAAACGCTTGTCGATTGTTGGCCGCCTTTTTAAACAATCCCACCGCGATCAGCTCCTGCTCGCTAACGACACGCTGTATCGATCCGCTTTTACTTTTGTGTTTGTAGATCTGTAGCTCCGGAAGGACCGTTTCGGCGTACTTGCTTTCCCTGATCACATCCGTAAGGTGGGCGGAAAATGCTATCCTACAATCGGTCGCATGCACGTCACTATCCAGCTTCGAACCAATGATGAGCGCATCAGGAATGGCAAGTATTGGTGTTTCGAATTCTAGCAGCGCAAACACATGCTTCTTATGTTCACTATAGTCGGCAGACATTTCCTCCAAGTATTCGTACTGATGTGCAAAGGAAAATGTTTCATTTTCACCGGTGAAAAGTAGCACCGTTGCAACGACCGTTTCATATCCGCAGGAGATGTGAAACTTTGCCTTCGATTTTATCGGTCGTTTGTAATACTTAACCGTGTGTAATCGCACGATTGCCGCATACACGCAATGAACATAGTTTGGGACGCACACGATACCACGCTCCAACGATTTCGGATCGAACTGGGTAATGCATATTCCGGCCCGATCTCCCTGCCGAATGGTTTGGTAACTTTTGCGAAACATTTGTATCGATTTAACCTTTCGGTGGAGTTTCAACTTTGGAATTTCTACCTCATCGTTTACGCTCAACTTGCCTTGCAAAACCGTCCCTGTACAGACGGTTCCCTGGCCCTTGATAGCGAAACAGTGGTCAACGGCAAACATGAACGGTAGGTCCATGTTTCGCTGCGGAATGAAGCTCTTTGCGCTCATCGTTTCCACTAACAGAGCAACGTTTTCTCCTGTCGACGCTGAAATGGCCACAATCGGTGTCTCATCGAACGACATCTTTGACAGCACGCCTGCAATGCCTTTCCGTAGCCGGTCTAAAGTTTTCGTCCGCTGGGACGGATCCCGCAAGGCATCTACTTTGTTTAACACCACGATCATCTTTCTGCACGTAAGCTCTCCGATGATAAGGCATTCGGCCGTTTGTGGTTGTATGCCTTTCTCGGAGTCAATCACCAGCAGCATCATATCGATGATTTGTGCACCACCGATGATAGTGCGTATGAGGCTGGCATGTCCGGGGCAGTCGACAAAGGTGTACTGCAGCTTCTCGTAACCGTTCGCATTACATTGTTCGCGTATGTGATCCGGAAGTTCCACCTGTAGTGCACTGAAGCCAAGGTCTAGTGTTATTCCACGTTCCTGGGATTGTGGATTTTTGTCGAATGCGGCTGTGCTAGCGATCGCGCTTAGTGCTCTGGCCAGCGTGGTTTTGCCCGAGTCCACGTGGCCAAGTATGCCGATGTTCAAGTTAAGATACATACTTTTTTATCGTTTGTTTTTTTGTTCGTTTTGTATTTTCTTCTTCTTCTTCTTATATTCTGCGAGAAAGGTTGTATCCTCCTATGGATATTTAGACGCGTGTCCAAATTCCCACATTCAGAGGCTTACTTTCTCTTTGAAAGGCTTCGACTAACTAGAGTCATGTGCCTGAAGATTTAAGATTTTCTTTACTGGTTCTGCTGCTATGGCTTTTGTGAATTTCTGTGTATGAAGTTGAAACTGCGTAGTTCACTGTTTTGTGGTATGACTGCTATGAGCTTTGTTCGCCGATTCTGGGAATCCTTCTTGTCGCAGCCGAGCTGCGCTTGGTGTCACTTGGACTTATGGTCGTTCACCATTTCTGGGTAACGCGTTTCTTGTTACAGCAGAGCTGCTTGTGGTGACTTTGGCTGCTAGACACAAAGTGTTTTGTATTTTCAAAGAAAATAGAACAATTTCCCCGACTGCTGCAACTTTCCAAGATACCGGGTTGTTTGTTTACATTGGTTTTATTATTGAGAGGAAAAGTCACTTTTCCCCAAACAGATTCAATGCGATCCGGATAGTGATGGACGTAAGAAGAATGGATGCGGATCTGTTTACTCTATTGTAAATTTTAAAATAAACAAGATTATAATTGAATGCATTAAAATTACGTCATCGTTACTAATTAATAATACAAATATTCTATAACAAACAAATACGGTGATTCGAGATAAGTTAAACATATGTTTTTATGTTACAATGCGGCACCGGCATTATTTCTGTTTGTGCCATTAATTGTTGATTATTTTATTCAATATTCCATTAATCTACAAGTTCTACACTCGTTTCCACAATGAAGCACACGGACAAACACATTTCTCGCACAAACTGTCACCTTAAATGGACCACATCTCGAACCGCGTACAATTTCAAACTTCAGTGAGTTGGTAGAAAATTTCCCTATATTCTCTGTCCGCCCCATCCACCCATCCTTTTTCCGCCACCAACTGCACTATTTGTTGTGACGATAGGAACGGTGTTTTTTGTGTTGTGGGTGACGTTTTGCTTTGGAAAAAAGGAGAAAGTATCGCGCCCACAAGGTGAACCCTTCAATAGGATACCTCCCTTATCTTCTTCTACTAGCAGGCATCAAAACAACTACGCGTCGTACATTTTCTGGAAGGTGCAGTTAAGAAAACATGACATCACTTCCACCACCGCCACCAGCCTCCTACGTTGACGATTGATACGCGCTGGCCACGGGACAGGTGGACCAGCGGCGCAAGATTTTGTGTTTTCTGTTTGTGCGTGTAGTGAAACGGATTGTGCGGAGGAACGGATTACGCACAACGGATAAGGCGGAACTCTGTGGCACGGAAGCGCGCTCTGAGTGTGTGCTATTGCGGGATTAGTGTAAAAAGCAAGGTTCAAACGCCATCGGGAGATTTCGCGTGAAGTACTTGTTGCTGTATCGCCACCGCTATTGTTTTGCGTTCGTGACGTGGCTGTACTAACTTTGGGCAAGGCATGCCCAGCGGGACAAATGTGGATTGGTCCAGGTGTGCGATAGGAGAAAGAAACTCTCGTTTCTTTTCTAATCTTTCTTCTGCTTCCTTTCCCCTTTAAGGTATGGACTTGGTAGCGATGATTCATCGCCAACCGAACGGAACCGTGTACACGGTCAACGGTCCGGCGGTGGCAGCGGAGGCTTCGTAGACCTAGGCAACGAGTATGACTACGGTGCCGGTGGACATCATGCGTCGGGGCGGGATGAAATTTTTGCCGAAGATCAGGGCGATAAGCCGTGGTGGCGTAGCAACTTCTTCATCTCGCAGCCGGTACTGTTTGGCACGTGGGACGGTGTGTTCACCTCCTGTCTGATTAACATCTTTGGCGTGATCGTTTTCTTGCGCTCCGGATGGATTGTGGCCGAGGCGGGCATCATGCATGCCATCCTGATCGTGTTCTGTGCGGTTGGCATTGCGCTTGTGTCCGTGCTGTCCGCGGTCGGTATCTGTGAACGGTGCCGGGTGGAAAGTGGCGGCGTGTACTTCCTCATTGCCCACACGCTAGGCTCACGGTTCGGTGGATCGCTCGGGTTGCTGTACTGTTTTGGACAGGCAGTAGGTTGTGCGTTAAATGTGCTCGGTTTCGGCGAATCGATCGCGGGTCTTGTCGGCCTCGAAGGAAACCAGTGGGCGATTCGTGGCTTTGCCATCGCGGCCGTCCTTCTACTTGGTGTGATCAATGTGGCCGGTGTAAAGTGGGTCGTTAAACTACAGTTTGCACTGCTGATCGTGATTTTAATGTCCGCGCTGGATTTTATGGTAGGCAGCTTTATCGGCGAAGCACCTGAGCACGGATTTGATGGGTGGGGTTCGGGCAACATGGGTCTGAACCTGTGGTCCGCATACACCGAAGGTACCTCTTGGTTTACCGTGTTCGGTGTGTTCTTCCCAACGATAACTGGCATACTTTCCGGCATTAACATGAGCGGTGATCTGCGAGCCCCATCGACCGACATCCCGAACGGTACGCTGGCCGCACTCAGCACCTCCACGTTCCTGTACATGGTGTTTATACTGTTCCTTGGCGCAACGTGCCAACGGAGCCACCTGCTGACGGATTATCAAATATCAGTTAAGGTATCGGCGGTCGAGTTTCTGCTCCTTGCCGGTATCTATGTGTCGAGCATGTCGTCTTGCCTTGGGGCGATGTATGGTACTCCGCGGGTGCTGCAAAGTATTGCCAACGAAAACGTTATTCCCGGCATCGGTAAACTGGGAAAAGGACGTGGCCCGAACAAGGTGCCACTGTACGCGATGGCGGTAGTGGCAGGCGTCACGACAACGTTCATCATTATTGGCGACATTAACACGCTGGCCCCGATTGTTACGATGCCGTTCTTGCTGACGTATGCCTGCATTGATTACTCCTACTTTGCACTGGCACAAACGTTTGACATTCAAAATAACCGCGAGGAACGGTTCCGGATACAGGCGCAGAGTCCACTTTACGAAACGAGAAATTATGGCGCGACTGGTGATTACCATGAAAATAACGATCTTGATCAGCTGTTTCCCGAGCGGACGCGCCACAAAAATCTTGGAGTAAGTACATTTTAAGCCCTTCAAAAGCACTCGTCTATTTTACCATATGGTTTTTTTTTTGTTTCCTCTCACCAGACCCCGTCTAACTCACCACAGCATGTGCCTTCTACTGTCGCGACGAGCACGCGATCACAGCAACCAAATGGAATACCTCACAGTGCATCGGTTACCAGTGGCGATTCGGAAGTAGTGTTCCGTGATGGCACCAACAGTGCAAACAATGCTAATTCCGTGAGCGAAGCGGACGATGAGCCCATCGCCCCAATTCGGCCACCCATTCATTCCAAGACGAAAAATTGGTACTCCGGTTTCTGCAATCGGTGGGCGTCTTTAATAGGCGTAAGTATTTTGTGCCTTTGACGATGGCTAGCGTTTTTACACACGCAAAACCTATTTGCACATTTGTGTACTTTTTCAGGCGGGTATCAAAATACTCGTAATGATGCTAGTAAGCTGGGTGTACGCACTGATCTGCATCGGCACCGTCTTTATCGTGTGGTTCTACGTCGGCACGGCAAACCCAGCAGTGAAACCGGGCTTGGCTCATGAATTCCGCTTCTTTGTGTGGTTGAAAAATGCCGTTTTCCGGTGCTTTGGGTAAGTTCGTTTCATTTTCAATCCTGCAACAAGTGCTAATTGAAATGTTTTTCTACTTTTTTTTATAGAAAACGTATGCATGATTATGAGCAGGTGGTAGTTACCCAAGCCTGTCCCAACGTAAACCTCGCGTCTGCTCAATTGAATGAAGAAAATGAAGACTTTGCCTCACGGCGACGATACCACCAGACTGCGGTCGTTCAGGGACGGTACGTTGATGAGGTGTGAACTCTAGGCACAAAATGGCGTGTGATGTGATTTTGGGGCGCAAGGATGAAAGGCCCGTAAAAAGTTAAGAAAACCAAACAAGAACCCCTTTTACTAGCCACAGACCGGTATTCCTGAGTCTGCTCCGTTGTGAACGATGTAACTAACCTCGTTTTTCGTAACTCCTGTGTGTTATAACCCGCCGTATGATAATCGATCGCCAAAGTGTATTGATGATGAAGGTAGCTGAACGGAAAGGGCATGGGAGCGTGAAGGAAATTCTCACTAGAAGCAAACGCAAACAAAAGGTAATTGTAAAACATATTTAGACCACTGTAGATGGAAGGATAGCAACAAGCAATATATCGTGAGCATTACACATAAAACTGTCCGAAGCATCAGTAACGCAAGTACGCAAACAGTGAAACGGTCACACGGATCGACGGAGAGGGATATTGTGGTCGAGTCGTCTAAATGCAAAACAAAAACGTAGTATAGGATCTTAAAAGAAATTATGTACATACGAAGAGGAGGGCTATCTTTGTTCCCTTCCCATTGTGTTGCTGCAGCTTCTTACAACTATTAGCATAAGATTTGTAAATTTAATTTCCTCCTTTTTTTAAAACAACGTGTATTCTAATTAATTTATTAACTTACACCGAGCACCACGTTACCCGGTTTCCCCATGCCAGCCCCTAATTCCCACGGTATTCGTTCTAGATTGAAAAAAATAAGTTTTGAGATTACTACTATTAATAAGTTGTAATTTGAAAGACGCTTAGCGGCATTTTCCCTTGTTTTTTTGGCGTACAGTATTGTTTTTCCAGTGGCACACCACACGCTAGCTGGCAGCGTTCTTGCTGGCTGACGCTTTCCGTAGGCCGTTGTTAGTAGATAGACTGCTTCGAAATCAATCAAACATCCCGGAGGCGTATCAGTGGAACCAACCTTAGATAAGTACAATTAATGGATATAAACTTTATTATACACTTCGTTTCGCGTCATCACAACGAGGAGCGAGAGAACAATAAGCATGTATGCAAAGTGATTCCTTTCGTATGTTGTGACGATAGTCACACCAATGTGTCCCTCGTGTAACTTTTGGGAAGAACTAACGCTGTGTAAGAATCATAAATACAACTGACAATGTAAACACTTACCCCCCTAGGATGTTCTGAATGTGAAAAAGAAAATATTGAGATTTTAAGCCAGATTACTACTCACTTCGGACCGTTAACCAAGCTGCTCATATGCCATAGGAAACATTCAATTGTAGTAAGTTTTTAGAAAAAAAACTTTGCTTTATTGTACATAGTAAGTTACTCGGTATATTAATATAAACATTTACTTCCTAAGATAGTTTGCTTGTTAAACGATACCAGCTACCAGCCATGTTTTCCATGCAGGTGCCACATCTAGTGCTAAACGGTATTGCCAACACCTCCACCACGCTTCCCACATACACACATCAGGGACGCATTGTCCACCTTAGCTTCCACCAAGAAGCCGAGCGCCGAGTGGATACCACTACTATTCATCACCCCGGATTGCCTTGTACTTGCTGATCTCCACCGGGAACGTTTCGCTCAGCTCCTTCATGAGATTGCTCTTAAACTTGCGGTACGAGTCAATCTTACCCTTTACCTCCTCATTCTTCGTGAGCGCCTTATCGATGCAGTCCTTCGTGTACAGCTGCGGATTGCGTCCCTGGTCGATGTAGTCGAACACCTCCAGCGGCACGTTCACGTCGATCTGGTTCTTCAGCTTATCGATCTCCTGCAGTCCGGTGACGAGCGACTGTATCTTCTGGTTCAGCACGTTCTGTCCCTGCGGCTGGAAGTCGCTCACGATGATGCGGATCTGGCGCACGTTCTCGATGAACATTTCCAGATGGTTTTCCAGGTTTTCCAACGGTGAAGTCATTTCGAATCGACGGAAATACTTTCAGGCCAAACAGCGGACGACTACTGAACGGCGGAGTAATTTGTGAAGAATGTTTTGATTTTTCAGCTTTGAGCGTCAAGTGTCATTTAGTTTTTTCTCCATGTTTCGTTTAGCATCTCTAATCCAGCACTTGAGATTGAATTGCTGGTGGATGTTGAACTGAAGATTCTTTTTGCTTGAAATTGAATTGAAACATAAAATTTCTTTTTTCTTCCTTTTTTATTGATATTTTATAAGCTATTTTCCAAATCCTCCTAATGTTCCGAGTTACCTGGCACCTGAACAACGTCCTGGAGTTTAAATCCTTTACCAACGTGACTTTCGGTCGGGACTGTAGGTAAAGGATGCGTAATATTACAGTGTAAAACAAATACACAATATAGTATTAAAAAGATGTGTAGAGACAAACTACGCACGTGTGTCTTGCAATCTTAATTCTAAACTGTGTGAAGGAAAGCCGGACGATTCTGTAGCGATCCGGCATAATTCAAGCTAGCGCTTGGTTCATTCATGCCAATAAAAACACAACAACCCCTAAACACCTTTCCTGTACTTTTCGCCGTGTGAAAACTCCGTCATCGGCTTGCCAGATACACCACAGGTACCGATACCGACACGACCGTTGACATTTTCTGGCGAGGCAAAAATACTTTTCGGCTTCACGCCCGATTTCTTCGACGACTTGGCGGTAAACTGAAGCCATTTGTTCTTCTCGCATTCGCGTTCCTCCTCCAGCTCCTTGAACCTTTGGATTTTTTTCATTTTCTTTTTCTTCAGATATTCCTTCTGATTGTGCCGCATGCGTCTAAAATGGTTCAAATCGCATTTAATTAGAACGATAATTCCTCTCCAAAGCCGCTCTATATCACATGCACCGTTCACTTACTTGTTACTGTTGGCGGGAAACACCTCGTTCCGTGTCTTTGGTTCCTTCAGCTCGCTAATGGTAGTGTTGCTCCGGTTCTGGTACGCCTCAAACACGATGCTCACCTCGCCAGTCTCCGAGATCGACTCTATGGTAGCATCATAGTACTGACCGTCTTCAATCCACTTAGCAGAACATTTATCACCCACCTTCCATACCTTCGCTGGCTTAGGCTGCTTTTTGTCCGCTCCCGATACACCGTCATAGTAGCTGCTGGAGGCGGGCTCGATGTACGCTGATTTTTTCTGTTCCGGCTCTTGCTGCGCCTTGATGAGATCCTTCGTCAGTTCGATCACCTCGTTCAGATCCTCCTTCAGCTTGAGCAATTCCGCATTGTCCGGATCGGTAAGCAGAGCGGCTTCGACCTGGAATTACGGAGGGGATAGAGATGTTGGGTGTTAAAGTTTCACAAAACTAATCGCTGGAATATCACGTGTATCACTTGGCGCTCGGGCGCTTCATTTTACCTGCTGTAGCTGTAGTTTGTAGTTCTGCAAATCGTCTGCCATTTTGGCGGTGCTATCAAAGGAGATTCGTGTAGCTTTTTGCCTGATTTGTTTTTTCAATGTTTAGCTGAAGCAAAGGTGATCGCTACGCTACAGCAACATACATTTTCGAGGAAAGCTGTCAAACAACATTAGATGCGTTTATCGCCCGGGTTAAGAACTTCCAGGATGTTCAGTCCCAACATTTGTCTTTTTGTTCGCAAAGGAAAACTAATGCTGTCCTCAACATTAATTAGAAATATGCTCAAATGTCTATGAAATGCGTCCAAATCTTTACTTTCTCAAAAACTTTGCATTTCCCAACTCAGAGCACGCCTTTCCAGAGCACGCCCGCAGAGTACGTGCAGAAATATCGCGAATTTTCTTCTGACAGTTTGTTTCCACCCCGCTGTCATGTGTCATTGTTCGCCAGCTACGTCGAGCAAAAAAAACTCGCGTCGGCAAGAAGTCGCACGGTGTTGTCCGCTTTCGTGTTTTATCTATACGTGATTAAGTTATTATTCCGATTCGTGGAGTGTTTGTGTGTTTGTGTAGGAAAAAGATATTCTAAAACGATGGCTTATCAGGTGAGGGTTTGTAGATTTCGGCAGAAATGATAAGACGACGTGTTGTTTACCATGTTTCCCATGGTTTGGGACTGCACCTGACCTCCGTCACTGTGGTGATTTATTTACACTACACTTTTGCTCTGCTAACTGGATGATACGGAACCAACCGACTGTGCAACTGCAATGGTGTGAATCACCTGTGCACGCGTGACTCTCCGTGTCGCTCGCTTTATGCGCACTAATTATGTCCATTTGGTTTGATTGACTTTCGGCAGGGAGGATATCCGCAACAGTCCTATGGAGGCTATGGACAAAATCCCGCTGCAGCAGCTGGTGGTTATGGTGGTGGGTACGGTGGGTATGCACCACCGCCCCAGCAGCCACCCGTCAATCCGGAAATTCAGAACATCTTCCGCAACATCGATAAAGATAACACCGGGCGTATTAACAACCGGGAGTTGCAGCAGGCGCTGATTAATGGACGGGGCGACCATTTCTCCGATACGGCTTGCAATCTGATGATCAGTGAGTGTGTAACCTGAGAAGGCGGTGCTTTTCCAAAAGAAAACTTATGACTCAAATGTTACCACTTGTTTTTCGGTTTTCCCCCGCACAGGTATGTTCGATCGCAACAAGACCGGTACGGTTGATATCTACGACTTTGAGAAGCTGTACAACTACATCAACCAGTGGCTGCATGTGTTTAAAAACTTTGACCGCGACGCGTCTGGCCACATCGAGGAGAACGAGCTGACACAAGCACTAACGCAAATGGGTTTCCGTTTTTCGCCCCAGTTCATACAGTACCTGATAGCGAAAAATGATCCGATCAATCGGAAGGAAATCTCGGTGGACCAGTTTATCGTGACGTGCATCCAGATACAGCGCTTTACAGATGCGTTCCGTGTGCGGGACACCGAGCAGAAGGGTATCATTACGATTGGGTTCGAGGATTTCCTTGGCATTGCGCTTTCGATGTGTTCCTAAAACTGTGCCGGCGGGGACAGTTCAGACCGAAGGTTCTTCGAAGCTCTAACCTAACCGCTATCGTTTCTACACGCCCAAGACTCGTATACACATACAGACACACACAAACATTCTGAGGCGGACGGTAAATTAATGCACGGTAATGATCAACTGTTAAAGTATTCTACTAACGGACAAAGGGACAAAAACAAAAAAGAGCAAAAATCTATGGTAGAATGTGTGAAGACCACTTAGACCTCGGGTAAGCGATTGTTTGTTGAATGAGCCTTATTCAGTTGAATGAAATACGCTTTTGTGAGAATCAAAAAAACACTCAGTAACGGAGGAACACAAATCAGAAGGAACAATCAGTGCAACAAACAATGCCCAAAACAAACTGTTAAACCCGGTTAACATTTATTAACTTATTCCATGCCCGAAACACCAATATTCATCATAGCACAGCAGGAGAAGAGGTGTACAAGCATAAAGACATGCGAGGAAATGCTAGACGAACATACACTCACACATACACGCAGTTCCACTTTATCCGGGGGAGTATATATCGACCGATTTAAAAAAAAACTCATCTATTCGTCATAATTTATCTACTACCAAAAGCCAAGCTATAAACAAGATGTTAAAAGTTGGGCCAGAGGGATGCTAGATCGGAATGCTATGGTAATCAGAGAGAGAAAGAGAGAGCAGCGGTCACATCTTGATAACATGGAGAGAGATTCGTTTTTATTCTTTTGTGTGTATGTGCTGAAGCCACAGTTACATCTTTTGAGTTGATTAGCAATGGTTTCTGCGCATTGGCGCT
Organism: Anopheles epiroticus; assembly: GCA_000349105.1. NCBI lineage: Eukaryota > Metazoa > Arthropoda > Insecta > Diptera > Culicidae > Anopheles > Anopheles epiroticus. The sequence continues at coordinate 283,259 of KB671169.1, read as the reverse complement.
ATCGTCATCATCGTTGTCTTGGGTGGCGAAAGTTTTTCGCAACCGCCGCCTGAATGTACGCCTATGCGGGCGGCGCTTTACTAAGGCGAGCTTTTAGTAACTTCAGCAATGGTGGTAGCAGCGGTGGCGGCGGCGATGATGTTGGCAGCAACGACAACAACAGCAAAAAACTCTGTATTTTAATCTATTGGTAATAAATGTACTATTATCTAAATCGTTTGATTGCTAAAATTTTGCGAAGAAAAAACACCAACAGTTGTAGACAGCATGACACTTATGATATCGCACTGCGTGTGTGTTCGATTAAAAATTCATCTTTGATAGGACTTGTTTGTTATACCTACATTATTTTTTTTTAGGTGGCACAACAACCCCTGTGGGGCCAAGGCCTTACCAGAGCACACATGTGCTTTGGCTACAAAAATTAAAAATTATTTACACTTACGGGCCGGCTAACAGCGAGTCATAAGGCCCGACGTTATTTCAAATCTCATTCAGATTGCTGCCGTCCCCGCATACACCAAATTGACGTCCATGCACATTCATTAGAAAATCCCAAAGTAACCGAACGTAACTGTCAAAGCATTACTGCCATCAGCTGTCAATTTGTTTCAAATGACATGACCCCTGTGCTTCTTACGTTTTGGGCGCCACTGTTATTGTTATTGCAATAGTACCACAGCTTCATGGTAAACAGCCTTGTCTGCACGGAAAAGAACATCCAGCGAGGAAAGAACATTGTGCTGTAGAACAAAGATTAACTCACCCACCCAGGTGTTTAAGGATGTCGATGCGACCGGACGACCATCGCCGGAAGTGGGACCGGAAGGAGTACGAACGTCTAGCTCATGAGCGTATCCTTGCCAAGGATAAAGGCAATGAGGAAGATGGTAAGATGGTCACCTAGTGCCGTGCCACTAAATCCTGAATGATAATCATATTAACCTGTTGATCCTTCCTTTCCCTGTCCCATAACAGGCGAGCCCGTCACGAAGGAGCTGCTCAAGCAGCGCGAGTACAAAGTCGATCTGGATAGCAAGTTGGGCAAGAGCATGGTCATCAACAAGAGCACACCATCCTCCCAGTCGGGTGGGTACTACTGCAACGTGTGTGACTGTGTCGTGAAAGATTCGATCAACTTCCTGGACCACATCAATGGCAAGAAGCATCAGCGCAATCTCGGCATGTCGATGAAGGTCGAACGGAGCTCCCTCGATCAGGTGAAGGAGCGGTTCAAGATTAACAAAAAGAAGACGGAAGAGAAGAAGAAAGACTACGAGCTGGAAACACGGGTACGGGAAGCGAAGGAAGAGGAGGATCGTTATCGGGAGTATAAGCGCGAGAAGAGAAAAGAGCGCAAAAGGAAGCACGACGATGACGAAACGGACCCGGACCTGGATGCGGGCAGTTCGGAGATGGCAGCGATTATGGGATTTGCCGGGTTCGGTGGATCGAAGAAGAATTGAAGAATGCAACTATTCGCGTTCCCCACGGCTTTCTTAACGCCAACCAAGTGCTCACAAAGTCGTCAATACCATGCCTAGGACTGGAGGCGATATTCTTCTGCTTACCCGGGCGCATGGTTCACTGAGCTCACCGATACTTTACGATATACCATGCCATTAACTGGCGAAACATTGTCGTGCTCTTTACAGAAGCAAGCAAGAGGTGGCACGAGCATCTGGATCCAGTTCTACTCGTAACTAACTAACTCGTATTTGACCTACTATTGTAACTGATGATGATGTATATTAGAATAAAGCTTTATTTAAAACTTATATTAGACAAATGCGCAACTTTATTTCAATTTTAGGAAGCCTAAAGGCCCTAATTCTAGCAAATGTTTAGAATTGAAGTTCTCTCTTTCATTCTCTACTCCACACTGAGTTGCAGTGACGCGTTTCTTGTATAGGGCAACGAAAAACACTATTATTCGCATGTAAAAGTCCTTCAACAGTCGATATATATGTATAACGGTTGTAGTAGTAAGCACAAATATTGTAAATATTGATTCGTAACATCTAACAGATTCAAAATGTCCAGCGGCAGCATTCGTGCTATGTGCTTTCGGTACTGCTTCACACAAAATATCGGAAGCACGTCGTATAGTAGTCAAAGAAGAGCTTTTTATCATTCTATAAATTGTTGCATTTTTATCGTTTGTTCGTTTTGAGTTTTGAGCGTTTCCAGTAAAGGACTGTTAGTATCCTGTTAATTGGTCGGTTGGGTTACTTCAAGGATAGAAAGTACAATCATGAAATAGTTTTGAATAATTTAGAGCAATTTAAGTTCAGGGGCCGCCAAACGAACGGAACAATGATGGTTGAGTGGACGAGTGCTTTTTGGGGGTTTTAGGAAAAGAATCCTTTCACCCTTTCCAAGAACATTAAAGGGAAAATGTAGATAAATATCGATGTGGAAGAGGATGAAAATGTGTTTATGTGTACAAAGGGAAGTTTTCCCTTTTTTAAATACAAAATATAGATAAAAAAATACGAAACCTTACGTTCTACTTTTTCATGAACGTTCCAATACACAATGAGCGTGTACGCTTTGTGATGAATTCGTGCGCCCTCTAAGCCTTACTGTTTTCCATCTCCGCCTGCAGGAACTGGGCAGAGAATGGTTGCTTCGTGATGGGTGTAAGCTGTACCTCCTGCATTGGCGCTTCCACTGCGTCCGGCTCGGGCATTTCGCCCAACAATCGCGCCAGATTGCTTTCCTTCCAGCGGCCACTATTACCGTTAATCGTACGATCCTCGCATACGCACAGGAAGAGCGTATCAACTACCATCTAAAGAGCGGAAATAATTAGTATAATTAAACTATCTTATCTTTTAAATTACATTTAATCCGTACCTCATAGAGCGAAAGTATTATGTGTGCAATGAAGAACGAAAACACGGTTATAATAATGACCGGTGCCATGTAGAAGTGCAGATTGGGATTGTCGCGCAACAGCAGTATGCTGATCAGTCCACAAATCGACGCCACAGCCAGTTTACCGAGGAACAGAACAAAATCACCAATACCGTTAATGGTGGCCACTTGCAGTGCGTTTGTTACGAGAGCATTCCAAGCCTACGGCGAGCATTAGGAAATAAAAGCACATTAAATTCCCTGGTAAAACACCTTTTTTCACGCAAGAGAATATCTTACAATCTTTGCGGCAGGACAAAAGTTAACACCCTCGATCGCGATCACGGTGTATGCGTTGTGGTTGAGGTAGCGAATGAACTTTTCTAGCAGCCAGAAGCTACAAATACAGCACCGTAGACAGCAGCTGGCACATTCCGATCCTTCCTGCTGATGGCGCTTCAATCTAAAACAAAACAAAGAATATAAATAAATCATATGTAAACAATCTAATTTAAATTCAAATGATAATCTAGCCGATAAACTCACTTCGCATACAGATAAGTCAGAATGAGGCGCGGAATTTTGAAGATCGTAATAATTAACGAACCCTTCGCAACGGAACCAAGGTGATACTTGACCAGCTTGGCGATTGCAAGCAGCACGGGAGTGTCGGTCGGTTTGCGGAAGTACCAGAAGGCAACGGCACCGGCAATGGCGAGCTGCTGGCAGGCGAAAATAAACTCACTCGTCCAGATCAGCCCAATAATGTAAATCCAAAGCATGTGGCGCAGCACGTTCACGTCGTGATATTCGACCAATTTAAATGCTGTCAAAGGAGGAACGAAAACGTGTAACAGACATTAAAGATTTCCACGGTTAACGGGATGAAGTTACTCACACTTGAAGCTAGTGTCATTTTTCCCCACCAGTTCCGGCTTTAGCTTGGTATCGTTTGCAATGGAAGTGCTTTCCTCGAGCTGTGCCAACGGAAGCAATGGCTTTACTCCAGGGTAGTTTGCCGTGGCCAAGCAAACAACCACCACCACCCAAAAGGCGAGAAAGATCGAAAGAGCCAGGAAAGCAAGCAGCGGAGGCCCGGACAGTCCCGGAAGTTGAAGCATACACTTTCCAGCCTCCTCGAATAGTGCCGCCAGTCCGGTCAGTTTCTCTCGGAGATAGTAGATGATCACAAGCAGTATAATCATGATGCAGGTAGCGGCTATCGCAAGCACGTAGATCGTTGTTTCGTTGCGTACCAACTCCTCCAGATAGGATAACTGCTGATCGGTATCGAGAGTATGCTTAGCTCTATAGTAGCTCCACCACAGCACGCCCGTAATGCCGATGCTGGCCACCACCACGATGATACAGATCAGCCACGAAACGATCGTTGCCAGCCAGTGTAGCAAGGCGATCATTACGATCGAAAATACCAAACTCAGCACACAGATTAGCACGATCGTGGGCCACGCTTTGTACAGATCGCTAAAGATTTGCTGCGTTGCCTCCCAGGAGTTGATCAGTGCGTACATCTTCTTGACCTGCTGCAGCGGTGCATTGACACCGGTCGGGATGCAGCGATGGAGAACCGGTGCCGACTGGTACACGGGAAAGGGTGGACAAGGCCCATTAAAGTCGAAAAACTTGGGCCCACTTGCCTCCTGCGTTTGCAGCATGCTCATGTTAAAGTCGTAGCGGCAAAGCTTGGTATTGCGATCCTCATAATAGCGATACAGTTCGGCCGCATTCGTGATTTCGCGCTGGGGACACTCTTTCACACAAATCTTCAGCGTGTGTCGTAGCTCCTTTATGTCAAGGAAGAAGAGGTACGGTTTGTCTTCCGTGTTCATTCCGGACAGTGGGAAGTTGGAGAATTTGTCATTGCTACGCACGCCGCACGTGTTGCCGAACGAATCGTACCCATTGATGATGCGTAACGGATTTCCGTAGATGAAGGAAAAGATGGCGATGACAATCTGAAAAATTTCAAAATGGAATTAGAAGGCAGGAAGGTAAGAAGGCCATGTGTTAGAGCATTTGCTTTTGAGGTGGGGTTCTATTCCGATTTAATACTCCGCGTGCTGGTGGAATCATTAAATTTGACCTTGAAAAATGTACGTGTGAAGTGTTTGAAAGCTTCCCCTTTGTTTTAAAACAAAACAAAAGTGACAACATACCAGACACCCCTACAAGGGGGATATTGTCAGGGTCAGGGTTAGTTTGGAATCGACCATATGTTAGCCTACTGGTAAAAGTTAAAAGAAAAAGGGTTCCAATGTCGAATGCATGACACGGGAACGCTCGGGATAATTGTGTCAATGCACCGTGTAATTAACCACACGCAGGCGCCACTGACATTAGTTAATAATAGATGCAAAAGGATTCTTTATAGGATTTTGTCTTGATTGAAAATTATGATGTCTTTAAATCCTGTGGGCATGATTTTGTTTGATTCAACAAGTTCTTTGACGCACCGTTTACTTACCAGAGCAATCCAGAAAACGATGTACAGGACAAGCCAAAAGATGTCCGTAGGAGATCGCACCGTCACCGGTTGCACTTGCTGGTCGGGCTTGCTCTCGAAGCAACCCATCCTAGTAATCAGTGGATTTTCACGCACCTAACAGTGTCGAAGGATCGTCTTTGTCGATTTTGATGCGGCTCTGCTTTTTGCTTCCGTGGTTGGGTGGGGTGGTGCTAATTGCTTATCCCCGTATGCGTTCAAAACATTCCACCAAGATGACGCGATCCCGGCACTCGGTGTTGTTGCTGTTGTTGGCGTCGCTTCACCAGCCGCTGTCAAAGAGGGTGAATTTTGACCGATTTCTTCGATCCCAGTGTGCTGCTTTGTTGTGTATTGGCCATCTCCTTTCAGCTTCAATGTGAGAGCGAGCAAGCGACTGATTTGTCAAATTGTTCAGAGAAAACCAAAACATTGGCATCCTTGAGGTTGCGTACCTTCTCTATACGCAAAATAGTAGTGTTTTAAAAGGTTTTTGCTAATTTCACACCGATACATCGTACATTTTCGCTTTATCTACAATGAGCTCCGACCAGCAGAAAGTATCAATGAAGAAACCATTGAACGGTAAAAACGCAGAAATGCTAAAGATAAAGAACGCGATACAAAGTCTACAAGCGAACAACGAAAGCGTGGCAAGCGGTGTAAAGGTGGTGTCACCAGCAGAGCTGCAAAGTAAGTGGATAGTTAATCACGCCATTTGGGCTGTTATTGAAAGAGATTTGCTTTTCTTTCAGAAATAATGTTAGATCAGAATTCAGCTGGACAATCATCGAAGTCAATAAAAGTTTATCGCGTAGCGAAGTTACCAAGTTCAGTTGTTTCAGGCATGCTTGATGGGTAATAGTTGTTTAGCAAGATTTGTACTAAACTACGTTCGTTATTTTACAGTTCCTAGCCGTTCATCGCAAGCTACGAAAGTTACGAGGCCTGCTGTAGTCAGAAAACCTATCGAAACTGACCCGTTAGCACTGAACGGTAAGCGCTAGCAATAGGAACAATGATGAGCAATGAGCTCCGATTTTTTGCTGGAATCGATTCCCAATGGTAGATTCGGAATTATTTTCCTTAATCAGCTTCGCAATCAGTTCTGGCATCATGATTGATTTCGGAAAGAAGATCTTTAATAATGTTAGCTAAATTAAAATTACCAAAGGTCTTTTCTCCAAAATCAATTCCAGAATCGGAATCGGAATAGGATTCTATGCCCAGCTCAGAATCAAAATCGGGTTGTGGCTCCCATCACAATAAGCATGAAATCAGTATTGTCAGTAATGTATCTTTAATATCACAGACCAGGATCCCGTCGATGCTGAATCAACTTTTTATAATAGTGATATGAAACAAGAAATGATTGGTCGGTACATTTTTATCACTGCGAATATTGTATGTATTCTAATGGCAGTTTGGTACATTACAGAATACGACGATGACACACCGATCGTTATTACAAAGCGTGATCTGCGAGAAATTGTGAAAGGTATAATATAACTACTTGAGCATGTGATACGGCAATCAACCTTCGTTTCCTTGGTATCATGCAATGATCTATCTATTACAGATGCAGTTCAGAACCGTTTCTCAGATATGTTGGATCAGGCACTCGAAAAACGATTACTACTGATAAAAACTCGACTTAAAGCAATCGAGGTATCGATAGACCGAGTACGAAAGTATCTATACGACCCTCATGACGAATCTTCAAGCGTACAAGATATAACACTGTTTAAATTCGAACCCATCGACAGCAAGGAAGCATTCGAAACATTTAATAAGCGTTTGCAAACGGATGAACAGTACAAACAGGAATTGCTTCGATGGCTTTTATCGTACGTAAACCCACACGAAGGTAAAAAAAGAATGTTTAAAACCATGGACGTCTTATTTACCATAGAGTTTCTTTGTAGTGTGTCATGGACAGGCAAAGGTGTAGGAGTCAGTATAGCACTGAAAGATTATAGGGAAGTATTAAAGTTATTTAAAGTCGTGGGATCTACTCCATTCAGTAGGGTGTATGATCATACTGTGGCAGCATTTTTCAAACAAAGGCTCTGGAACAAACGTATATTACATCGTCAGAGAGAATCCGCTAGGCAAGCCTGATTGCTGGAACGAATATGTCTAAAGTTAACATGCATGTGATTATTTTTTATGAATTGAGGGATGAAAAACGAGAATGTGCAACCGGTATTAAAAATGTAGAACGGATACTAAAACCTTGTTTTTAACTTTAAAATGACGCACAATGAGGTAAGAAATCTCTTCTACTTTCTTTATCTTCACTCAATTAATGCACTCTGATTGCAGTTGCAATTGATATTATGGTCGAACCGAATGATCAGTTGGTGCAATGACTTCGTGGTGGCTCCAACTCATTGCACCGACTAGCCACTGCACCAATGGGTCGGGCTGATTCTACTTTGAAGCAATCCGACTCGAACTCATTGCGCCAACGGTCGTAGTAGCTAATGCTTTCGTAGACTTAACGAAACCTTTTCATCTACTGAACCTACTTGTTTGTAACGTGTCGATTCATGCGATTTATGGTCGATTACCATTGGCTCCGACACGGTAGGTGCGATTTGGCACGCACATCACTAATTACAACCAAAATGCCCATAGGCGTCCCACTGTGCAGCATTGTTGTGTATTGGCCATCTCTCTTTAGCTTAAATGTGAGAGCGAGCAAGCGACTGATTTGTCAAATTGCTCTGAGAAAACCAAAACATTGGCATCCTTGAGGTTGCGTACCTTCTCTATACGCAAAATAGTAATGTTTTAAAAGGGTTTTGCTAATTTCTCAACGGTAAATCGTACATTCTCATTTTGTCTACAATGAGCTCCGACCAGCGGAAATTATCGACGATGACATTGAACGGAAAGAATGTAGAAATGTTAAAAGTAACAATGAAGAACGCGATACAAAGTCTACAAGCGAAGAACGAAAGCGCGGCAAGCGTTGTAAAGTTGATATCGCCAGCAGAGCTGCAAAGTAAGTATATGGTTAATTATGCCATTAGGGCCTTTATTTAAAGAGGTTTGTTTTGCTTGCAGAAATAATGGCAGGTCAGCATTCGCCAGCAGAGCCATCGAAGCCAATCAAAGTCTATCGCGTTGCCAAGTTACCAAGTGGAATTGTTCCAGGCATGTTTTACGGGTGTTAGATTTTTAGCCGAGATTTGACTAAACCGCGTTCTTTATTTTACAGTTCCTATCCGTTTGTCGCAAACTTCGAAAGCTACGAAGCCTGCTGAAGTAAAAAAATCTATCGAATCCGACCCGTTAGCAGTGACTGGTAAGCACAATTCAAGCAAGATCGGTTTTCTTCCATACACACATCTTAAATATTACAGATCCAGACGGCGCGAGCACCCCCGTTGCTAATGGTTCAACCAATAACGACAGCAATGATCCAGAAAAAATAGTGGTGGAACACATAGTTGGTCAGTATATTTTTAACACTGTGTCTAATATCTATTTAAATGGCAGTTTGGTCCATTACAGAACACAATGAATCAACAGGTCAGAACGACGATAACGAACCGATCGTTACTACAAAGCGTGAAATACGAGAAATTGTTGAAGGTCAGTATTTTGTAACTATTTAGGAATGTGATATGTAAATCACCTTCGTATCATGCAATGTTCTATTTATTACAGATGCTTTCCAGACTCATTTCGCTGACCTCATGGATCGCGCACTTGAAAAACAAATGAAACCGTTTAAGACACGACTGACAGGAATCGAGACAGCAATAGAGCGCGTACAAAAATATCTAGCAATACCCAATGACGAGGAAAGTGTAAGCGCACCAGAAGAAGCAACAATGTTTGAATTCGAGCCCATCGATAGCAAGGAAGCGCTGGAAGAATTTAATGATCGTTTGCAAATTGATGAACAGTACGAAAAAGAAGTGCTCCGGTGGCTTCTGTCGTGCATAAACACATTTGACAGCAAAAAACGTATGGGCAGAGTGCTGAAAGCCCTGTTTACGTTAGAGTTTCTCTCCAGTGTGTCATGGACCGGCAAAGGATCAGGTGTCACGTTGGCGATGGCACACTATAAGGGAGTATTGAAGTTATTTAAAGCTGTGGGAACTACTCGATTCAGTAAGGCATATGACCATACTGTGGCAGAATTTTTCCAACTAAAGCTACGTTACAGGTCGGTCAATCTACGCCGTAAAATAGAATGCGCCAAACGAGCCAAGGAACCGCTGGAATGAAGAAGCATATAACGAATTTGTATATGAATATTTTTTATAACTTAAAAAAATAAGAAATCAAAATTTTGGTGTAAAATACGTTCACTGGATACATCAATTACATCAAAAAATGTAAATGAGGATTACCGTTAACGAGGAAAAGTGAGGAACAGCAATGGTGAAAAATTTGGAAGCGCGCAGACAAAGCGCATTTCAACAATATTTTCTCCCAAGTGTCAACGTGCCCGTGTTGCTCTTTCAATTGACTACTTTTACATTGAATTTTTGTTTATATTTTACTATAAGATTGTGTTTATTTTTTAGATTTAATTGTATTGTAAGGGGAACTGTATAATTTTTAGATCTTTTATTCTGTCCCTCTAAGAAGGTGCTTAAAAATGTTGTTAGTTTATGTAGTTAAAAAACCACAATTTCCCCCGCCTTCGATTGGGTTTTAATTTACTTCAGCGGAAGGAAAGCAAATAGCGCCATCTATTGCGTAAAACGAGTACTAAACGTAAGTGCTTGCTGTCAAAACAATTGCTTCTTGGGCGAAGGCGAAGCCATATTCGTCACTATTCCCAACGATATCGACAAAATCTGTCATTCGTTTCTCCGTGTTTTATGTCCCTGCCATCTATAGGGTCATCCGCAGTACGCCGTGCATCGGTCCAATATTTACCATTCATTATTCGTGCATCAGCCAGGCATTTGCGCTGCTAGCATGGTGATACGCTGTCGCTAGCCGTACGTTCTTGTTCGCTGCATACAAAGGGGAGGGCGGGGATAGTGCAACTACAGTGAAGGAAAAACAGCGTTTCACCAAAAACGCCACCACCCTCGGGAGCTCACAGGGGCGTGAAGAAGCATTAGAAATACGTTCGATGCGTGCGAAAGGGCAAAATCATCGCAAATGTCAAAGTGAAGCTAAGCGCAAGAGAGGAAAGAAATCGTACCGAATTTTTTCCTTCCGCAGCGACGACGTACACAGATTCTCGAGTGCGAATGGTGCTTACCAGGCACGCAGATTAGATTAGCAAATCCGGTGTCCACACATTTGGTGAAGTAATTTTTCTAGTGCCCTGTACGCACCACCAGAGCGTTTTCTGTTTCGTTTTGCGAGGGCTCGAAAAGAAGGGTGTCGAGAAATTCTCTTTGTTTCTTGCCCTTCCCCGCGACGGACGAACGGAACGTAGGCGACCGAGCAGTGATAGAGGGTTACTGTTGGTGGTGGTGGTGGTGGTGGTAGTGATTGTGCCAGTGGCAGGACTGCAATCGCAGTAAATTAGTGGCCACACAGAGAAGTGGTGCACCAACACACACACGCGCAGCAGCACCCGCAAGAGTGCAATTTTCCGCCAGCGTGCAAGCACACACACGCAAATCCGGAAGTTACGATGGATGGTGAATCGGAAAAGCAGCCGCTTCTGAAGCAATCACAGCAACAGCAACAATCGCAAGAGTCAGGACCAGTGCAACGTAAGTATAGGGTGACTAGGGCGGGGCATACGGGGAAGGGTGTATCACTTCCGGAAGAACGTTTGCGGTCAATCGAATTTTCGTCTTCCGTAATCGAAAATGTGGAACACAAGCGCTTCATTTATTCGTAATTGAACGTGTGCTAGTTATTCCTTATCAAATGTTAGAAAATACTTGCGAGAAAACTTAATCTCTGGATTACGTAGCGTTTGAGGCTAAAAAAGCAGCAGCGAGCCTTTCTGGAAGAGGATGGTTTGTCACATTTGTTTTTTTTTCAGTTCCCTACAACCACTATAGCTGTGGCTACGTGATGAGTCAACCAAGTTGTTTGTTGTCTCTGTTTTACCAATGAAAGGTATACAAAGCCCTGCTGCCCCTAGATGATGGGCAGGAGCGAGCAGTAGGCTTGACGAATGAAAATCACCGGCTGTTTTAGCTACAAGCAAGACACAAGCAGGCTGTACTGTCTGCAGGTAGAGGAGGGTGCACATGAGTCAGGGATTGAAGCGAAAGAAATGCTTGTTTCTTTTGTTTTTATACATTTGCGGTTCGTCTTATCAGCTGTGTGGCGGGAGAAGAGATTGTTGGTGTGTGCCCCCACCGAACGCGTGCAGTACACATTTGGTGCAGATAGCAGGCAGGCAAGGGACCTTCCAGCGCGATGATGATGCTGATGATTGCGATGATGTGGGAAATAAGCAGGCCATTCCATAAACATTCACATCCCTAAAGAGAAAACAATCGACCCTCATGATTCTGGAGCGATCTGCATTATCGCCTACAACATTACTTCATTCTCTAGTGAAGTAATGAATTTACAAAACATTTACTGCATAAGTGACCTACGGCAATTTATCGGTATTCAGAGTGTTAATGCCAATTTGGCACTAAGCCAAAGTAGAGGGGATAAGTAGGAAAACAGATCCTAATTTATAAATTTGCTTAATTCCTAAGAAGAAAGAACCCTACTAACACATTTCCATTCCTTTCTCAGCGGTGGTCAATGCATCCCCAATCGGGCCCGACGAGGTTCCACCATCGTATCAGCAGGAGCAACAGAATAGTATTATAGTGACTTGCCGCGTGTGCCAGGCGTTGATCGACATCTCCTGGAAAAAGGAACAGCATGTCGTCAAGTGTTTGCAGTGCAACGAAGCAACGGTACGTAAGCACCTTCGCGAGCTGCATGTGGTTGGTGGAAGAGTAAAAGTGCATACATAAGAAAAGCTTGTATGTCGCCTGACCGCAGCAACTGGATTTACATCTGCATATGCAGTTTTGGTCTGTTTCATTACCCATCGACCAAGATCTTTAGCCGAACGCGAGGAAGCGCACGGAAGCCTTTTCGTTCCACACCAAACCACGACGCAGCACAACCTTGTGTTGGGCGAGTTTGTTTTGTTTCACCCGGAACCTCGTCCCACAAGTACCCTCTCGGTGATCGTGGTTGGGGTGAAATGAAACATGATCCGTTTAATCCACCCAGCCAGTGAGTTTGTTTGAAATGTCCCGGGTGTATGATATACTACTAATACACGTCGCTGTACGGTGGTGCGGCGGTGGAAAACGAGATAGCTTTTTAGCGCTTATACGCGTTGCCGGTTCGGCTTCCTGACGGGTTGTTTTATTTAATGTGGACTTTCCTGTCGAACATTCAGATGTGTGTGTGTTTTTTTTTTGTGAATACGTTGCTGTCTAAAGCAGGTGAAACGGGGGATGGTACATTTTTTGGTCCCGAAAGTACCCGGCGCCTTACCTTCTATAGATGCATGTCTAAGAAAAACCTTAAAAGTTACACCGTTAACATGAAACTGATCCTTATCTATCTTCTATTAAAAAAAAAACACTAGCGGTAGTAAGAAGCTATTGCTTCCTTTTGTAAGCGTGATATTTTTTGTAGTGAACAAAAATTTGACCATAATGAGATATCTTCCATGTTTACGAGATATTCGGAGAAAGCATGAAGCGTTTTAACGTGCTTCAGACAAACAATTGTAAGAGAAAACATAGAAACAAAAAGGATCAATTTAAAACGATTGTATTAAAAATACTATAACATAGAATTACATTCTAATGTCTTCGATAATATATGGCAATTATACATAAAAGTTAAGATTGGAGTGTTATACGGTTAATATTTAAAAAATGATATTTTATGCTTAACCTTTGGCATATTTCAGATGTATTGGAACGGGTGACATGATAGAGGATTTTTGATGAATTTGCCCCTCCAAATCAGATCACAATCATCCAACTACTCAAATAATGTATAGAGTTTCAAAAGCAAATGCTAAAGTACTCTATTTTTTATATGGATTTCATGTTCTGTAGCATTAAACTAGAAAGTATGAGTTTCTACCATAGTTAAATTCAAATTAATTTTAGACTAGTTAAAGGAGATTGCATACATCATTGCGTTAACCTTATTCCGGAAGAAACCTTCTCGAATGACAAGGGAGCAATCTTTGCATTGCTTAGTATTTAAATTTGACTACCCATTTATCTTTTGCAGCCCATTCGAAATGCACCGGCCGGCAAAAAGTATGTCCGGTGCCCGTGCAATTGTCTGCTGATTTGCAAGAGCTCTTCCCAGCGCGTCGCCTGCCCGCGGCCCAATTGCAAACGCATTATCAACCTGGCCCCGAGTCCGGTCACGCCGCCACTGCTACCAATGCCCGGCATGTGCCGCGTTACCTGTGGCCACTGTCATGATACGTTCTTGGTATGGTTTTTGAAGTTGCAAGATTTCTAGCAAGAAGAACGCCTTTTTCTAACAAACTTTCACATTTGTCTTTTAGTTTGATACACTGAAGAACAATCTGGCGAGATGTCCGCACTGTCGCAAAGTGTCTTCGGTCGGGGCCGACTTTTGCCGTAAGCGACGCAATCTACACTTCCTTGGTGGAATTATATTTTTGGCAATCGGTATCGGCGTTACATTTGCCACATACACATACGTAAGGGTAAGAGAGAAATTCGTCCTTGTTATTAACACTGTAGCGCTTCTTCGTTTTTGCGCTAACCCTGATTTGCTCCTTTTCCTTCGCCTTTTCTTTGTAGGATTACAGTGGAATATTTGTGGCGTACATTAGCCTTTATCTCATCTCATTGCTGCTCTTTGCAAAGGCGCTCTACTACTGCACGCTTAAGATTAGCAACATTGATGGGCCGTTTACAACTGCAACATCTTAAAGTACTACCGCAGAGAGAAAACATTCCTAGCTGACACCGCACGGCCGGTCTCTGGCGGGCCTCTCTTGCTCTGGGGCCGCGCGCGTTATGCGTGTGTATTTCGATAGTAACAATGTATGCGTACGATGCATGCATGGTGTGATAAACGGTAGATAAAATGCAAAACTGTTTGTTGCGTCTAGGGAAGATGAACGCAGAGGATGGGGGTGGGGTTAGAGGGATGGGGCATAAGACTCTGTGCTGTTCGACCAAAATTTAAAGTTTAATGTCGCAAACACAGATTAAAAGATTGGCAAAGAAGACTAAAGGCTGACAGGCTGGTGAGAGATTGTACCGATCAAATACAGCACAGTTGCAGCGCCGCAGAGGGTAAAAGATGAATCAAAATTATTTAGCAGAGTTTTGGAACCGGTTAACCCGAGTTCCTGTTAGCAATTTAGATTGATAGGAAAAAGGTAAAAAGTGGACGAAAGTACACAACGGAGAAGAAGGACGTTATGTGTACTCCACCGTGCCCCGAACGTATCGATTGTGCGTGTCGTTTGAGTTGAGTATTTCTTACATGTTAGGGATTATATGTTGGTGTGTCGGTATATCTATTTCTTTGTGTCTTATCATACTTCAGAGGATATCCTTTCGTTGGAACAATACCCGATTGGTTTTGCAACATCGTTTCTTGTCCTTCCAATTATGTGTTGTCCTTTTTTTTACATATCGTTTATACAGCCTTGAATTATTATTTTTTATCGCACTTTAGCCATGTATACTATGAGTTAATATTATTGTATAAAATGTGAGTTTACTAGCAAAAGAAGCAAGCGAGCAAACAAGTGGAACGAAGATGTGAATGAGAAAAGCAAAAAATATTAACACTACATACATAACTGATATTCGAATGGGTTATAGCTGGAGACAGGCGATAACGAACCACACCATAATTATGTAATATTATTGGCCATGAAAATAGGAATCAATGAAACGAGGCTTGTTTGTGTAAGTTCCCGGTATTGGCCGGTGAAAACGGTGCAGAATCGAAGCTAGTTTACAATGCATGCAACGCAAATGGGTTAGTTAGAAGGCGCAGCAAAATTGCGAGAGAGTTTTCGTTCAGTTACAGTCAGGCACAGTGCAACACCCTGGGAAGGAGGGATGGAAAAAGACACATTTATTCATCCATACATATACATATGAAACATAAATTCATACTCTTTAACATTTCGCTACATGTGCATGATCGTGCTAAGAAGGGGGATGATCTAACTATACTAGGGACATAAGCATACGGTCGGAACAGGGAACGTGCCGCTGAAGCTAGCTAGCAAGTTAAAATGGAAGCCGAAACCGGAATGAATCGAGGGCTCGTATTCTTCCGTGTATTGCGTGTCCATAACGATGGTTCATCATGGTTCAACATGTTTGCAGGTACATCCAGACACTTTCACCCGTAACACAGTGGTTATTAGCAAATGTTTTACTAAATATTGAACATAATTAAGTTCCGTATCGAACGCGAACCTGTGTAAATTGTGTCATGTGCCGCCTGTCCCCCTATCTTTGGCAAACGTTTCCCCCTTAATCCTCCAATGTTAATCTTCTTGAGAAATGTTAGCCAGCTATCCAGCTCAGCGTTTCACCCCTGTTCTAATAATTACAATATTAGTTGTGCATAACTTTACATAACAGGCGATAGTTTTGTAATCCCGAAGGAAAACAGTTCGGGATGTTGTGTGAGCTATATGGTGTGCGATATTAAATGGTAGTACCAAACGAGCGTCGTGTATTTCGGGAGTGTAGACTGCTTCTTAGAAAACGGAGAGGACCGTTTGAACAAATGAACAAGGCGCGAACGATCGAACAAGCAGCGTGACGACGATGGGAACGGTTTGCAGTGAGGCAAGTGCAGAAAAAGGGGCAAAACACACTCGAACCGATAAAGTAATATAAAATACGCTTTCCACATTTCTCACTAGTAGGTGACGAGCTCAGTGCTACTACTACGAGCTGTATAATGCATGAAGCAGAAATAAAGGCAAATTTAGATACAATAACCGTTTCGCATTTGGCCTATCGGCTGGTGGAATCATTCAAGAACGAAACACATTCACTGGTAACGCTGGTGTAATCACTGATAACTCTATCTTAAGGTGCTCAGCGTAAGGTTTGGTGTACTTCCATGATCATCCAGTATGCTGCTCAAGTACGACATCAGCGTGTGCGTTCCAAACTGTCAGGAAGCAATTCCCGGAGGGCCACAGTTTGTTAACTTTTCTTTCACCTCTTCCAGATTGACCTGCTTTTCGTTGCACAACATCGTGAGGAATTGAATGTACTCATCGTAGTCCAGCGTTGATTTTCTGCAAATGAGAGAATGAAAGTGACATGAATTCCCCGTACACATGTGCAATGTTCCAAATCCTTTTTAGCAAGGGGGGAGTTGTAAAAACGATTACAATCACGCAATGTACCATGACCTTACCTAAACTCGAAGAATATTAACCCGGTCTGGGTGAGGGTGAAATGTTTGGGCCCAATCAGGTTGGCCTGTTGCATCCAACAGTCGCTTTGCGAAAGCAGGATGCGTTTTCCGTCGCCTTGAAAGGAGTTCAGCGTCGGCCGGTACTTGGCGAACAGTGTAAACATTGTGGGCAGCGTAGGTGCCTTAAGCTTACCGGTGGGAGGATTGCTGGCCATCGGAATTTTCGTTACTGCCTTAATTTGGATGCGAAAGGGCCTAAAGGGTGCAACAGAGCGGAAGCGTGAGGTGTGTACGGGCTTGACGGCAACGCAATAACAGTTATGGTAGCAACGCGCCAGGCGTTGCTACGTTGGTGGACCACATGACAACAGCTACTTTGGTAACATTATTGCTATTGTAACAGGAACCAACGAAAGCAGGTATATATGCAAAATTCTGTATTTTAAACTGGCGCAAGCGAGCATGTAAATATGCATTTGGTGGATCTACGGAAACATAAATTACTAGCTTCAGCAAGGCTGAAATGAATCAGCCTCCGTTTTAAATCGTCCTTTAATGAAATGTATGCTAAAATATAAATAAAATGTTGCAAACACCAGAAGCAGAGCTGGGGTATCAAAAAAAAATGTATCAAAAAACGAAAATGTGTTAACTTCTTTAACTTAAAACTGAACCGCGTGCATATTTGTAAAAAGGCGCCTTTTCTTTTTCCCTTTCCCTTTGACAGTGGCGCCATCTGCAAAGGAGTAGTGGATTTAAAAATAAAATAGCCGGTCGACGCGCTTCAACACGTATATACGCGTGTTGTTATGTTATGAAACGATGGATAGTATTTGAAATCGTAAATATATATGATCACCATGCCGAAATAGACAAAATTGCATAAAATAACCCTGCTTAGAATCCGCAACGAAATCTGTCCACTTTATTGTTTAACATTTTCACTGGGGCACAAGATGACAGCTGCCATTGCGCTGCATGCTCCTACACACACACATATATGCATACATATGGAGCGTAATAGAGCGCATTGAACAATCGGTTTTTGCGGGCGCGGAGTGGGATGTAAATATTGTTGCCGCTACAGAAAACACATTTCGCAGGTGGCCTCCCTTGGCGCAGACGTTCTGCCGTGCGTGCGTGAAAAAGTGCAAGTAAGCATCAACCCATTCTGCGTACAGGTAACCGCGGCGGCGTGGCATTCCTTATCCCCATCATACACACGGTGCTTCTATCAGCACACACATCAATTTCCGCCTGTTCCGTGCCGTCCGTTCAGTTTGCACACCTTTCTCACTGCGGGTAGTGCGACCTCGTGTTCTTCCCCTACCCATCGCTGGTATGTGTCGTAAAATCGTGATAGCAAAATGACGTGTTAAATGAGGAGCTCGTTGCGCAGCCGAAAGTTACCCGTTCTGTACTCCACCCCCTCCTTCCTCCTTGCTTATGGTGGAGAATTTAGACTCTTTTGCTGTCGAAAGTGATTGCGTACTCGTGTTTGTATGTGTGTGTGAAATCGTCTGCAAAGTGCCAGCGGCGGCAGCAACGACAGCACCACACCATCGTCAGCAGCCGTGAGTAGTAGAAGCAGCATTAAAAGATGGAGCATACCACGTTGTTTCAAGGGGTAAAGATGGAGTCAGTCAGCAAGGTCGGCGGCGCGGTTGATGCTTCCGGTGGCCGCTGAAGTCAACTTCCGCAAAGAGCGTCATCTGCTTGGATGGTGTGCAAAGTGTACAACTTTGTTCCATTTTCGAGCGCAGCAGTGTCCTTTCGCCTATTGTGTTTCTTTTCTCGTGGAAGTGCAAAACCGCACAAGAACGTGATGTCCTCCGAGTGTGTGCCCATCTGTCTGCATCCTTCTTGTCTCGGTTGTTTGCCTGTGTCGGTGCGTATTCTTCTCCTTTTTGGAGGATTCGGAGGAACCCGAATTGCATTGCCGATGACGCAAGTGTGACAGAGAAGGAGAAAGAATTTCTATCCCGCCGCAGGGAAAACGAATTCGAAAAGCGTAACATTACCAATTCCAAGTGATGTTCCTTGTGTGTGAGTGTGAGGGAACGAAAAGCACCAAGCAGCAAAAGTGCATAATTTCACCGGTGGTCAATTTGCGCGTCTGCCGAAAGGAAGGAAGCGCTATGGTAACATTGATTTAAGTCGAGTAATAAATAGTGATTGATTTTAGCTACTCTTCTACCGCTTCTGCGACAGGAATGGAAAGTGAAAGCGCAATGTGACCGCAATAAAATAAGGCGACGCCAACAGATCGTTGGGGGTCCATATTGGAAGGAACACTAAAAATGGTTGCAACTTTTGCTTTCAGCAAGTGCGCGCAGCGCATTTTGCGTGGGAAAGTGTGTTCGTTGCAGCGTGCGAAAATGTGATCTGTTATGGTGAAGCTCTTCCGCGAGGTGATTTCGACTAAGGGTCGGATTCGCTTCTAAATTTGTCCACCAATCTCGGAAGCAGCTACCCTAGTTGCAATACTCCAGGCTCGGAGCCGTCTGGAACGCTTATACGAATGCTGAACACTTCGGAGTCGTCGGAACGATTTAAGCTGAAGTCAACTAAAATCCCGAAGGGTTTGATATTGTACCGAGAACCCACCACTACTCCCGTGCATTTTTTTTGTTCATTTGTATTCATCTTGTTTGGACGTCAAGTTGTAATTAATAAAAATGGTGGAATTATGGGAATGGAAATGAAAGCCAGTTGCCGTCGTGTCTACATAAGTGTTGTGGAAAACTAGGTGTGTGTATAATGCTGAACTAACTCGGACACGATCGTAGTAACTCGTCTTTCTGCTACTTCGTTTGTTGTGCTCCTTCAATTAGTGAAATTCCATAAGGAAAACCTCCCCATTCCGCTATCTATTACCTCTCCACCAAGTATTAGTTTCGATGTTCGGAGAAAGAAGCAAAAACCATCCCTCCCATCCCTTCTCAAAAGTTATATTTGTGTGTGATGCTGCTCGCCTTTTTTCCGAAAACCTGACTCGCGACGTGCTGTTCTATTGAATGTGAGAGAGTGTGTGGTTGTGTGCTTGTGTGTACTAAATCCGTGTCACTCTATTTTCGATCCAACGGCGGCCCCCTTTCCTTTAAGCTGATCTTCCACCGAGCTGAGCAAACCGATCGCGGTTTCAGAAGCAACGATTCTTCATGGATTTTTGGTGCTTATTTGGATATTTGAATCAAGAATTTTTAATATATTGGTAGCTAAAATGCTATAGGCGGCCTTTCAGCTTTTACAACACAAACGAATGGTGTACTCTACAGCTACTGTAAGCTGGTGAGCGGTAAATGCATCCATAAATGAGCCACTCATACTTTAGACCGACTCGCCTTTTTCCGTTGAAGGAAAGTGGAAATATGCAGGTGGTGGTATAATTTGTCCGCTGTAATCGTTGCACAACTTTGCCCCTGTGCATGCACGAGCGTTTTGTTATGGTTGATAAACTTTTTGCACAAAGTGGTAAATAGGAAGCATCCGGTGTTATTAGCAAACCCTTCTGGCACGCTACTCTATTATTACAAAAACTATACTTCAAACAAAGTGTTTTCAGGGATGCTTAGTTAATTTGATTCAGTTATAGAAGCGAAAGGTGGACAGTTGCAAATTAAATTTAGTGTTTATACATGTTACTGTCATACTTCAATTTGATATCTAAAATACTTTTACCTTCTATTTATTTCTTGTTTTTATGCATGGGTAAAGTCTGTTTCGTCCTTGTAATCAACATGTGGGTTAAGGGGAAAGCTTATAACCACGCACACACACACACACACACACACAAAAATACGCATGATGTTACCTGTTGAATTTGCATCGCAAGTGTTAAGATGACTGAGCTACCTTTAAAGCAAAACGTTAACGAAAAAAATCATTATTCGGAACCATATTCGGTGCCGAGCATTCGTAGTCAATTCACATACATATTTTGGTTTGCTGCTCATCACGCATCGCGAAACGCATTGATATATGGTACAAGTCAGATGGGACAGACCTGCCAGGGTCGGTGTGAATGATGGGCTTAATGGGTGTGTGATAGGTAGGGAGGGTGGTGACTCTTGCCTTGCTGTGAGGAGAGGGGTATAGTGATGATTACCTTGAGCTCTTTCCAATCTTCGTGCGCGAGACTCACCCAACCTTTCCATGCGCCGGCCGGCCTGAAGGTATCGCTTAAATTCGCATTAAAAGGATATCAGAGGGGCACGAGGTTGGTGTGTGGGTTGGTTCTTGTACACGCTTTCCCCTTATGTGCCTCTCGGTTTTACAGGGTAGGTGTAATATGTGGAGAATGCAAACCGGAAATTTAAAAGAAGGAGGGATGCTTAATGCTAAAGCTTGATTTATTATGCAACTTACATAAGTTGTAATTAAACAAAAACTTCACGTGTGTCCTCACGAGATGGTCAATTCAACCTTCTCTTTCTCTCAATGGCTGTAAGACGTTGTTATTACGGTTTACGGAGGTTTTGCTAAGTTCTTTCGCCTCCGGTTGTAAAACGTGTACTTTTAGGTTAGTTTTAGTATTATTGAGTGCTTCACTGCATCATGTACAGGCTTTGCAATACATGTTAATCCCATGAATTCAATAATTTAGGAGCTCAAACCGTAATTGACACACAAAACGTTTCATATTGAAGCAGCCTTTTTAAATAAATCTGTCAAATTCGAATTACACAGATACTCCTCGGTCCGCACAAAACGTTTATCTTGTGGACAACCTGTACACTAATCATCAATTTATACTACCTTTCAAAGTTATGTTTTATTTTATTGGACATTTCTAAATAGATTTTTTTTTAGTATAAGAACCTAGCTCGACAACCATACTCGAAGAACTTTGCTGTGTATGTCATTTCCCCTGTCGACGGCTGATACTGTTTACCCCTTGGGGTATAAACATAATTACGGGTTTATTTATTGATTTTCATGGTCAAATTAAGGAGACTACGACATTATTTTTATCACCACTTCAACCGGCACGCATTTTATGCGCCCTTTCAAGTTCATGTGCCAAACAAACGTTGCACCACACTCACGCAAAGCGAAGGGAAGCGGAGGAGGGACAAAAAAGAAGAGACTGGAAACACGTGCCACAACGCGAAACCGGTGGCATTAATGTTGCGCGCCGATTGCCCTCTTCCCTTTCCTTTTCCAGCGATTGGCGCATTGAAGCCTCGCGTTAGCTTCTTGATGATAGCACAGTTTTGTTGGAGCAGCTGATAGCGATAAGCGGAAAGAAGAGCTCTGTGAAGCGCTCTTTTCGAATGATGTTGTTTGTTTTTCTGTTCCAATATTTTTATTATTGTTTCCGTTTCGTTTTAGTCGCTCACAGCCGCTCACAGACGATCGGAATGTTAATTTTGGATAGCATTCCTGCGTCGTAGTTGAGCCTGTCGGTGTGTATGCTGAAATCGATCAAACAATTGCACAGTTTTAGGCAAGCACAGAAACATGTGCGCAATTGAATCGCTTGGATGGATCGTTCTTGCACAAATGCTGATTTAGCCTCCGGTTGAGTGGAAGTAGTGATGGAAAATGTACCACGAGGGACAACTTTAGCACGCGGTTAGTCACTTATCACAGTTGAATCGCACGTGTGTGATACCTTTTGCACGCAAGGACCGGAAGCAGTGACGTTAATATGCGATAGAAAAGGTACAATGCTTCAAATCTGATGATATGACTCTGACGTCACGGTTATAACGCGAAATTGCCTAAACCAAATTTTACCCTCAGAAAGCCCACGGAAAAGAGCACGGTATTGTCCCTTATCATCCGTACCATGAAGGGAAGCACGGAGAAAGATTACCCGATTGGAGCCCCATTCAATTGTTCGCGCCAGCATAACGCAACCATCCAACCAACAGAGTTGAGTTATCACAACCATGTGCCAGATAGAAACGGTTGCATGTCAAGCTGTTCCTTCGTTCGGTCGAGGTGTGCTCTATTCTTGGACATGAGCAGAAGACGACGACTACGGCCCTCTCGTGTGTACGCGTTTGAATTAAGACTTGTTGATATCAATTGACCAACAGCACCGACGGGACGGGACACCGAAACGGATCGATTGATCCCGACTGGCCTTCGTCCTTTGTCCCAATTCGTGTGCTTTGTGAGTGGGATCGCGTTGCGTCCTTGGCGTTGCGTTTAGGCAGTCTCGGCACGCACCAACCGCCAACGTCATTGACCGCCAGCCAAACGCCAATGGTTGACCATCGTCGGCTTGTTTCTCTGCCGAATTCGACTGTTACTTTGCCTCCACTAATTGCTGCTAATTGTTAGAGGGAGCTTCAGCATTTCATTCACGAAGATACGGAACGAAGATTACCGTTCGGTTTGATTGCTTTTTTCCATTGGGATATCAATATGCGTCACGTGATCTTTTGAACCGAAGAGGGGCTAGTTAATTGTTGACTGAAGGACAAAATGGTACGACGGTGCTAGGTACAAGTTGTCTATCAGCTTCGAGTCTGTGCAGCTCTACAAGCAAAGATGATTGTTTCCAGGCAAATTAGCATGAATTGATGGAAAGGAAGTTAGAAAGATCCCAGTACACACTTCAGGGGTCACATTCCAAAGGGGACTGGACATTTTGAGTGCGCGTGTCGGAACACATGTGGGCAGTAGGGGTAATCGGAGCATAATGGGTCGCATAGGGGAAATGTAGAAAACGTTGAAAAAGCCACGGAAATCATTATGAAAATATAATTCACGGTCCGTAGGATTAGAAATAGGTACACACAAACCGGATTTTGTATGACCAAATCAAGGGTGGCCCGATTTGCCCTGGTCACCGCTACATTGCGTAGTTGGTGTACATGCTCCATCTAAGGATATGCACAAGCGGCGGCACCGGTTGCTGCTGACACCTTAAACTTAATGCCAATCAAAACTAGTCCCTTTGCTCCCCTTTCGGCAGGATTTGTCCGGTTCAAGTTGGCGAACCGCGTATTTATTCGGGAAAGCTCTCCACGTGCGTCATTAGAATTGCGGATCTCCATTTTTAGGCGCGTGCGTTTCAGCAAAGGTTTGCACTATCGAGTTCCCCATTCGGTTCGTTTGCCATGTAGTGGGTGGGCCTGGTTGTTCAACTCAGCTGGTAGTTTGATCCGTTCCGTGCATGGGAATGTAAAATCGGACATTAGCGTCGCCGGATAAGCGCAAGGCGTGTTGGTGTCGAAAACAAGAGAAGAAACTACAACTTATTTTTCGATGAATTACAAATTGTATCAAATTACTAGAGAGCAGAGGTGTGACAGAGGAAGGAAATGGCTTTATATTGCGCACAGAGTTGTGTGTGACACGTGCGCGCGCCTCCCCACCCAACTGGCCAACCGATGGGAAGAGACAAATTGTTCCGGCGCTAACGTGGTTATGTGATAGATATGAATTAAAGTACCACTTTGCTTCCCGCTTCTGACCAGCCTGCCTGCCTGCCTGCCTACACGCGAACAATTCATTTGTGCAAGTCGTGTGGCGAAGTACGGTGCCGTGTTTTACAAATCCACCAACCGGCCTGTTCCCGGCTGTCACGGTTGGGTGCACTCTTTCAACGTGGCCCTGTGTATTACACCACCCGGTAATACGTTAGTTCCCACTTGGTTTGCGGATAGTTTTCGGGTGCACGGCGTTTATGGTACCTCCGCGTGGTCAGTGCATATTAGGTAGTAGGGTTTGTAGCAGCGTCAGAAGTGGTACTTGTCAGCAGAGTGCTGTTGTTGCCTGGGTGCGGACCGATAACACGCTCACATCCATTCGCGCCCAGCGAGTGTAAGTGTGACACGCCGTAAAAGTTCCTTATCAATTCTAAACTAGCGCAACAGGGCAGCAGAGGGTGCCGCCTCGGGTCTATACATTGGTCTGCAAATCAAATGCAAAGTGTGACACCGGAACATATTGACGCATATGGTGTATGTGCTACTTTTAAAGCGATCGTTTTTTGAAAAAGTGTGTATTTGTAGCGGCTTGTACTGGAGCAGCAGGAGGGGGGCGGTGGTAGGCTCGTTCACTGTTCGCGTCACGTTTCCATACACTCGGGTGGGTGCTGAGCAAACACGCCCGACAGCTCGAGGGTGTCCGTAACTGCTGATGGGGTGTTTCGACGGAATCGTTTAGGCAGCCAATTGCTTAGAAGCAAACCAATACACAGTAGAGGGAAGTGTATGAGTCAGCATGTCGCATGGGGTGCGATCATGTTACTGATTTGTGGAGTCAGCAAAGCGGTACTGACAAAGCCGTAATCACAGAAGACGTGGCAATGGTGATGGTGCGCTTTTAAATTGCACAACGCCAGACAAGGATTGCATAAAAAATAGCATTTGTAATAGAGATAGGAATTTCGGGTGGATAAAGTAACGCAAAATAGCTTGTTACTTTAGGATAAGTAACTAGTTACAAGTAGCTGCTAATCGACGATTTTGTATAACTGTGGGCGAATAATTAGGTAATTATTTAAAAACAAAAAAAAAACTTAAAATTCAGTGTAGTAGATATAAGTTACAAGTTACGAGTAAGTTACGAGTAACAAGCATTTAACTGGTCTTCGGTATAGAAAAAAAAACAAATATCAAAAGTAACTAGTTTTTGTTACTAGTTATTTTTTTCTATATAAGGTATCTAATAATTTTAACAGTTACGGTTAATTAGCTTCATCCCTAGTTTGTACACCAGGACACACAGTTCCTAGGTGCTACTTCTCCTGCTGCTGGAGAAATTCGCATATAACGACTTCGTTACCCAAAACCCAGCCTCGTGCTTAGCTGGCACCTCTATATCGTCATCTTGATACGTAGATTTATTTTACAACACCTTTTACAAACTTTTTTCCCTCTGTTGTGTCCTCTGATTGGAGGAGGCTTATCGCTGTTGGGGACCTCGGTGTTGCGTGGGTAAACAATAAATCATGCGCCACGAATTCAGGATTAAAGTTTGTTAATCAGCGCATTGGCACGGAATAAAGGTAACGTCGCGTGTGTATGCAATATACCGTTTTGCGTTCCTACTCGTACTTCGGTTGATTTGCTTGATCATTTTAGTATTAAACGACGCGAACAGATATGCAGATTTGCGCACGCAAAGGGAGAACAGCTTGTCGAATAGCTTTGTTGTTTTGTGTTGTAATTTATTACACGCTTGAATTGTGGTTAAATTTGAGATTTTCAGGATGATTTTTTGCTTTGTTTTGCTGTTAACGTTTTGTTCTAATGCAAAAGTACTCTTCTTGGGCACGACTCGGCAGGAATTTTAGGCGACCGAGAAAACGGTCGTTTAAGGGCTAAAGGAAATAAAGTATTACACAGCATGTGTTCCCGTTTTTTTAAGTCTCCTGCTGTGTGTTATTAAAACCTCATGCAAAATTCACTGGAATGCAGTAGATTGTTGGTAGGATTTCGATCACCTTACGAAACACAGCGGATATTTGATTGTGAAGCGAAAAAAGGCTTAACACTTTTCCTTCCTCACTGTCCTTACATGCAATTTTGAGTTTGATTGCATATCGGAATCGGAGGAAGAGACATGTCCAAAAATGGAATTTATCAGACTTTTGAAAAGGAATTCTACCGTACCTTAATCGACACACGTCAGCATGATTGTTTGATTTAAAGCTTACTTAAAGCTCCCATAAAGCGCCTCAGTTGGTCTGTCCACGCTGGCACGTGCGAAGGACATATCTTCTGCTGTATTTTATGCAAATTTAAACACATTTTTGTACCTTGTAAAACAAAGCAAAGCATACGCTCTCTAGAATTACTTTTCAATGCGTTTTTTAAATACCGGCTCGAAACAGGGTTTTTACGTGTTCTTTACAAAACGTGTTTCTTTATTTTTAACGTTCCTAAACCCTTCAAATACTCTTACGATGAAGCTCTCGCCATCGTGAAGCCCGTTTTTGTGTTCATTACCCTGTTGTTATAACCGTCCCGTTGGACCCCCAAACGGCAAAAGTCTCTCAAATAGTCTCCCTTCCCGTTGGGCCCGCAACATTCAACATGAAATTGTTTTTCGTTTCTCTTTTCGATTCTTCACTGTTGCCTTCGCACTGTGCGCTGATGGATTGCGCTGATTGGTCAAAATTTGCCCTGTCGAGCTACAGGGTGGGAAAAGCGGCGTTGTCTGTACTCCGTCTGTGCGTCAGGAATGGCAACACGCTGCTAGTTTTTTTTTTTGTATATGTTAACAACCGCAAACCACCGCTTTGAACGAAACATCCGATTCTGCGAAAAAAGGGAGAAAAGGAAGCATGGTTCCCGCGAGCTGATGATGAAGATTCGCCGTTGCCGTCCGTTAAACGGGCAAAGAATTTGCTAGCAGTGCCCGTTTTTTGGCTCGTTGCCTGCTCGCTTTTTTGTGCCCGTCCTTCCGTCCGTTGGTTTCATTCGTTAGTTTATTCTTGCAACGGCTGCGTTTCTGCTGCTTGAGTACCTTACCTTGCGGATGCGATCATGTGCGGTGTGTCGAATTGCCATTATAAAAACGGGCGGCAACGCCCGCCGTTAGTGCAGTAGAGCGCGTACAGTGCTGGGCGTGAGTGTAGGACTGACGTGGCGGTTAGAGCTGTTTTCGGTAAGAGGAATTTTGTGTGTGCGCGTCACGGTTAGTGTGCGTATGGGGGGTGACATCACGTTGTGTAAGTCTTGTTAGTGGTTGTACTATTAGCATACACATTGAGCATATTAAAATAGAGTATTTAGACTGACTGAATCAAAAATTAACTTACTAAATATTTTTAATTGTTGTTGAACATTTTCCATACAACTCCACATTTAAAATTGATTTACACTGAAAAAGAACAATTTATCCAAGAAAACAATGTTCACATTTATTGAATCACTAACACACGAGCACACAATGTTCGACACCCTTGAGGCGTACCACTCCATCGCGCAATATCGCAAAATCAGCGTATTACCGTATTCAAACGGCACGAAATTAACCCGAGCAATTACGGCATTTCGCAATATAAACGCCCTTTCTCCTTCAACCATGCTCGAACGTAGGGCACCATCATTCCTCAGGGTCAAACTGCCTATAATTTCGCTTTTACCATACATCCATGGTGGTTCTCATGTATCGTCGTCCCCCGAACGAGTTACAACAGCGTGCTGTTACCGCACTAACGGGTCTGGTTCACGATAAACAACAGTTTGAGAAAGTTTGATCAAACAAATTTCTCCAAACCCTTTCTACTAATCCATGTTTCATATCCACCCCCCCGGCATATCCCATTTCACTAAGGCTGTTTTGGTTTTCCAGCACGCAACCGAGGTCCTTTAGTGTGCTGGACGAGGATGGTGGATTTTCGGAGCTCTAATAACATTTCGCTGACGGAGGACTGAAGCGTGTTGTAGTCCGCTCTCATTGCTTGCTCACTGTCAAGGTTGTTGAGTTGTTGAATGTAGTAAAACTGGCTAGGAGTGAGGTCCAAACATAAGATGGGAATCCTTAGCCAGCCATGTGAAGAAGTAGTCAAACTCCGCGTCAGCATAAGTTAAATATGCCTTCGTCGGGTTTACGTCGAAAACTCGTCAGGCGGTTGCTGGATAAGCTTTCGGAAATTTGTGCTGAGTGAAAATTTTGTAATAGTGTATTCAAGAAAATGAATGTACTGGAAAAACTTATTCTCGACTGTATGTATTTGTGTATTGATTGCTCTAAAGCACGTTTGTGTGAAATTTAGAGTCACGATTCTAATATGTCTCGCTGATCACGTTGTGTAGGACTCGATTCGTTCGTCATTATTAATTGCCTTCATTTGCGCTACCGCACGCTATCGAACACCGCAGCTCGTCCGTACATCCGGACGTTGTGTGGACCACAAGGCCGCCGTATAAGGTCTCACCATAGCGTGATTCGTAATATTTCCACGGTGATGGTGAATTAAACTCTCTCCTCTCTTTTTGTTTGCTCTTTTGATTTGTAATAATATCAATCTACATACAATAGCATGTACAATCTATTAATAACACTCCTTGTCTCATTTTTCCATTACAGAATAGTGTCGAATTTTTAGGACACTAAATGGAATTGAAAGCTCCCATCCGCAGCAGCAGTGTTCGGAGGGTCCGGGGTGGAGATTTGCGGAGAGCTTTTTAGTGGTGTTTGGAAGCTCGGATAGAGCCAGCTTATTACAGATCGAGAGCCAAAACTGCGATCCACAACACATTGTGCTAGACATCGTGGGAGATTTTGTTTGGGCGAGAGTTTAGTGCTGTGCTGCAAGTGCTAACCAAAACAGGGTTAAACTAAAACAACTGGAACCAGTGAGAGTCAATTTGCGGACCACGATGGCCCGTCATTTTATGGCAGTCTGTGTGGTATGTCTGCTGTGTGCGGATCATGTACCCTGCAAGCAACATTTTTCCGACGACGGGGGTGCTGTTAAATCGTTCGAGACGACGGTCGGTGCCAAGGAGACGTCACGATCATTGCTCGAACATTATCAGTACGAGCCGGCGGCCGGCTACGACGATACACCTGCATCCTACCCGCGGAATAGTAATGGCGAGGTAGTACATCGGATAGTGAAGCGGCATCATCACCACCATCATGGTGAGGAGGATGAGGAGGAGCACGCGGAAGCGGCCAACGATACGCCGACGGAATTCGATCGATTAATGAAGGGCAAGATGGAGCAGGCGATGAGGAAAATTTTCACCGAATATGGTGATCCCGCATCCATGACGATGGATGTGCAAGGTTTCGAACGTATGGTGCATCAATTGGGCATGTTTCGACTGGTGCAACCGGGAGCAACGAGTGATGGGAGCGAAATTAGACTGGAAAGCAGTGGGCAGACCGATCCTAGCGAATCGCCCGTGCAAGTAGATTCTTTTAAGGTAAGGGTCAAATTTTGCTTTGATGGTCAGTTAACTGGAAAGCATAATTTTAACGATGGCACGTTCTCGACTTTATTTTCAGTGTATTAGCAGTAATGATTTTCTACGGCGCGTTACACCACCGAAAATACGGTCCCAGGAGTGGGAAGAGGCAGCTAAAAGTGATACAAGTAGTTATGAGACGGAAAAAGAAGGCAGCAATAGGATATCATCGACCGCTAGTACTTCTTCGATCGATGGCAGTGGGGACAGCGTAAAGAAGGAGGCGGCGGCGAAATTTATTTTAACTAATGATAATATACAAAACACTAGCATTAGTAATAGAAGCACTAATAGTACTAGCGGTAGTTATAACACTAGTGAAAGCAGTAGCACGGAAGAGTCTCAGCTCGTGCGCTCTTTGGTCCCTGAGAATGGAAGCAACAACGGTACCAACACCACCACTCTGCAAACCCCTCCGGCACGAGCGGAATCCACCGTGATGCTAGGTGATCGTGATCTTTACAGCGTGTGTCCCATGCTACTGGGTCATCTGCTATCGACTGTACCGCAGGAACGGTCCGGTTGTTTCGACGAGGAAAGCATTCCTCCGCTGCAGGTGAGCAGTGTGCAGGAGCAACATGATCCTCACCATCACCACCATCATCATCATCATCATCACGAGGGTGGTTCGTCCGAGGCAGCCGTATGGATTTACTCGTCTGTCGCGATACTGGGTGTAAGTTTGTGCGGGCTGCTCGGCGTTGTGGTGATACCGTGCATGGAGAAACACTTTTACCATCACGTGTTGCAGTTTCTGGTCGCGCTGGCCATCGGGACGCTGTGCGGCGATGCCTTGCTGCATCTTCTACCGCATGCGATGCTGTCTTCACTTGAAAATTCCAAGGCAGCGCACGATTCAATGATGTACAAGGGCCTTGCGGCGGTGCTAGGCATCGTGTTTTTCTACTTCATGGAACGCTTCCTGACCGTGATCGCGGAATGGTGCAAGACGCGCGAGAAAAAGGACAAACCACCATCGCGGGTGCGTGTAATGCGCGATCCCGAATCGACCTCGCTGCACGCATCGAGTGCGGGCGAGAAGCAGTGCAAGCACAAGTACAGCTCCTACCCATACTGTTACGATGAGATCGCGATGGACACGAAGGACGATCATCACGAGCACAATGCGGCGGGTACGAACGAAAATCACAACAGTGCGCTGGCCAAGTGTGCTAACCATCATCACAACGGAGAACTAAACGGGGACCATAATGCGGAATACGCTGGGCTAAATAATCATCATTCGCATCACAATGCAACGACCGCGCAAGAAACAAACGATAACAACACGGTGTCTACCAACCTGGACGATGGATCGGTGGAGAGTGAGCAGTTGAACAATCACCATCCTCACGGTGCTGCTCGTCAGGGTAGCAAGTCGTCGGAAAAGGCTGGCGGGAAGCTGCGCGCAGAGAACTATACCATCATCTTGCGCGAGCACGAAACCAAGCATCACGGTCACTCGCACACACACGGACACGTACACTCGCCGCCCGGGTCACTTTCGGCCGTCGCCTGGATGGTAGTGATGGGCGATGGGCTGCACAACTTTACCGATGGTATGACGATTGGGGCCGCGTTTGCGAACAACATTGCCGGTGGCTTTTCTACTGCGATTGCCGTCTTTTGTCACGAGCTGCCGCACGAGCTGGGTGACTTTGCGGTGCTGCTGAAGGCGGGTATGTCAGCAAAGGAAGCAGTGTACTACAATCTGCTTTCTTCGCTACTCAGTCTTCTCGGGATGGTGGTTGGTATCATCGTTGGCCACCAGCCGGAAGCATCGTCGTGGGTATTTGCTGTAGCGGCTGGTATGTTCCTTTACATCGCGTTGGTTGATATGGTAAGTGAATGAATCAGTGTGGAAAGTGCAGACAATTTCTTACGTTTCTTTTTTCGTTTTTATTTTGGACAGATTCCCGAGCTCACATCATCCCACGGTGCAGAAGAACGGTGCAAAACGTCCGAATTTGTACTGCAGTTCCTTGGACTTACTCTCGGCTTCAGCATCATGATGGTAATAGCCATGTACGAGCACGATCTGATGCTGCTGTTTGTTGATTAACTTGTCTGAGAGCAATGCAACGCGGCGCTAAACAACCCGACGACAAACGTCAACAGCAACCCAGCTTCCTCTTTTCCTAACCGGCTCATGAGATCAGTTAGTTCCTCGACGCAAAGCGTCTTCTTAATCTTCTTCGTATACCACTGAGTTTGATCGGTGGCCACCACTGCGTGTATGAAGTCATCGGACGCATAACTTCTTTTGAATTTATAGCCGTCAACGTTCGTGCTGCAAAAAGGAGACTCCACCTGTACAGTTAAGATATTGGCAACGGGAGAAGGAAGGAAGAAAGTCACCTAGCACACACTAACACGTACACTATCTCAACACTTCTTAAAACTATGGTAGGAATAAGCAGGAAAAGAAACAAGCAGAAAAGTGGAATCAACAATGTGAAGAAAACGATCATAGAAAGAACGATTTACACGCAGGTAACAAGGGCAAGGAAGAAATGGGAATACTTCTTTCAATAGATGTAAGCAAAATGTGATCGTTGCGATAAACCGCAGTAGATGCATTGGGATATCTCTGTAACCAAATAATCTAGAAGCAAGCAGAAACAGGAACTGATGAATTCTTAAGCTAGGAAATCCTACTAACTAATTAACGCCCGTGTAGTATAGTGGCGATCCCCATGTACAGTTCTGTAATCATCTCGCCGATTCTCGTGCATTTTCGTGTCGTGCGCGCGCGATGAAACAGTGTCACCACAAACGTTTGGATGGTTTGGATTCGTTGCAAATGACTTCATCCATTTAAACGTTGCCGTATCTTTCCGGTAAAA
Source organism: Anopheles epiroticus (assembly GCA_000349105.1). Taxonomy (NCBI): domain Eukaryota; kingdom Metazoa; phylum Arthropoda; class Insecta; order Diptera; family Culicidae; genus Anopheles; species Anopheles epiroticus. The sequence continues at coordinate 250,791 of KB671169.1, read as the reverse complement.
TTTTTCATAATTTTCTTTCAACATAGGATACATATGTAGCAATAGCAGGGTTTCTAAACACAAGGCAAAATTAAAAGCCCAAATGCTTCTCCATGCTCCCGATAGACACACATACATACAAACTTACACGAAAAGTATTACAATCCCTAATGCATGTTATACACACTCGCAAGCGAAAATACTAAAGGAAGCACGAGCTGGAATCGTACAGCATGAAGCAAAAAAAAAAGATCACGGCGATCACGTGTTAAGTTTTCGATAGTGAGTTTTCATTTCGCGCCTTTTATCTGTTTGTCGATATTTTAATTAGGAGGGTTTTTTTGATTTCATTACCGTTTTGAACACCGTTACTTTTTGGCCGTACACATGTTCAGATTGATGGCATTTGAATTTAAATTGTGCTTGAGGGCATCTTTCTTTAATCTGCGATGTGATCGTGTTTCCTGCAAAATAAGTTGTGTTTCTTTTTTTACAGTATGAAAATGATACTTAGATATGATCGTACTTCAAAAGTGTTTTTTTTTTTTCAATCCAGCGAAATAGGCGTATTGTTAGCGAAGAACCACCATTAACAATTACTTTATAATTAATTATCTACAATCAGAGAGTATCGTAACAGAGCTTAAGTAACGGACTTAATTAAAGCATTTTCGCCTCATCTGTACATAACTTTTGTCCTTTTGCTAAGCAATCTTCAACAGGTAGCCCGATTTCGTAATTATGCTTTTCAAAATTTCGGCTCACAAAATGCATTTGTGGGTGCGTCATTGCAATCTATTTGCGTTTTATTCTGAGCTAAACCCGTAAGAAAGCTGCCTAGAAAATTCAGAAAGCATGAAGCAAAACCAGAAACTGGCCAACACTTTAATTTCGTCAAGCATAGTTCTTAAGTAGAATAACAAATTTTTGGTAGTCTTTAGTGTCGATATACTGTGTTTTTTTTACGTTTTTAAACTAGGTTTTCTATTTGATTTTTTTTCAACGCTTATGAAACGTTTTGTAGTAGCCAACGATAATAAACAGAAAAAGGATGAAGTAAATAACACACACAGGACTTTACCGAAAATGCGTCTATTTTGTACGACATGTACCGAAACCCTCCGCCTTAACATTCTTTTCATTCGCTTCTGTCACATTTAAGCTTAGTAGACTTTGCTTTAGTGTACTCTCGTGCACAAGTTAAGTTTCAGTTATTTCGTTCAATCAAAATTGGTAGCCCTAAAATTGTTACAAAATGTCAAGATTGTTGGGTGACACTGCCTTCACTGCTGCCCAGTCCACCGTCAGGCTGAATCGCATTGCGGGGCGACCACTAAGCTCGACTGGAAAGGTATACTACTCACAACCAACAGCACCCCCTGAGAAGAAGTGGCTCTATAAGCAGGTGCTCGAAAGCGTTCAATCGGGAATATCGCCCCAGTTAAACCTGGCCAACTCAACGCTTGGACGTGCGACGTCCCAAATGTGGGCGCAACTAAACAGTGCACAACATCGCGCCCAGGAAGTGGCCAACGAATATCACGTGAAAGAAAAGCTAGAACTAGTGATGCGGTTGCTAGCAAGCTGTGTTATTGCCGTGAAAGATTTCTTTGCTTTGAAGCAGTACTACCAGTTGGATCGTATCATCGATAAAGGGCTGTTGGCTTTGGAGGAAAATATAAGGGCAACGCGTGAGGAACCACATCAGCTTAAGGAAACGGCGAAACCAACCGAAGCTATAGGCGAAAAGGTTGACATGAAAAAGTGCACGATGGTAATGGTCAAACGGGGACCCTGTCCGGACGATTTAAAAGATATTAAAAATACCAGATAAAAGGAAGTTTTTTTGTACGATTGGTGGTAAACTATAACACGGTGTTCTGCTACATTTGTTATTTCAAAATAGAGAATGGTCTGTACAGTAGAGGAATAATTAACCATTTCTTTTTCTATCGTTGTTACCATGCAACAAAATACAGAGAGCAAATTATTTACTAATTTAAACGATATGAACAGGTATCCAAATAGAAGCTATCGACATGAACTTCCTTTGAATGAAAAAAAAAATGAATATTTTTTTGCGTTGTTAACGACAACATAAATTTTAAAAATATTCTAAACGTTACAACCGTAGGACCGTGGTAGCTCCCGTAGTTCGAACGCTTAGGCCATCGAAAATGACAGCCGTCAGCCGTGCTAAAAAGATAACAAAAATGACAGCTCAGCATTGAAACGTTTACATTTTTCTGCGCTCCCTTCCGAACACTTTCCGAAAATGTTTCCCAAAGGGTTGACGTGTAGCGGATCTGCGGCTTCTCTGCTGCTGGTAGGCCTGCTAGTTGGCCTCAGCGCCAGCTTGGACGGTGTGAGCGGCGACGTGGGACTGGTGCACCGGCGTTTCGAGTACAAATATTCCTTCAAACCGCCGTACCTGGCGCAGAAAGATGGCACGGTACCGTTCTGGGAGTACGGTGGACGTAAGTATCCAAACGACCCTCACTCCTCTCACAATCCCGATGGTGGATGGAAAGGGACAGATTGTGAAGAATTGTTTCTTCAGACCAGTCGACCGAAAAGTAACGTGCCCCCGTCCGTACTGGCGGGTGAAGGTGCGAGCGAAATGGCACTAGCGCAAACAGAGTTACACGTCAGAGGATTTTTGGTGGAACCAACAACAACGTGAACGGATCACGATTCCGGTTCAGGGTGGATTTTCGGGTGATACCCCGGTATGGAACATGTGCTGCAATGATGATGCTGGTGACGGGGAGAAAGTATGCGATAGACTAATAATTTAATTACCCCCTAATAGGATCAATTAGCAAAACAACCGGTTTCAGGTATTGAAAGTGTCTTACAGTCGAAACACATCGATCTTAAAAAATACTATTGCGATACAATATTTTCATATAATATCATTAACCGTTTCGTCTCTTCCTTCGCTTTTCAGATGCAATTGCCAGTTCAGAAAACGTGCGCATTGCACCGTCTCTGCGCAGCCAAAAAGGAGCCATCTGGACGAAGCAAAAGACCAACTTTGACTGGTGGGAGGTTGAGATCGTTTTCCGTGTGTCCGGCCGTGGACGTATCGGTGCGGACGGTTTGGTATGTAGGACAACCTTAAAATAGTCAATCTCTAATGTTTCATGTTCTTAACACCTTTCCCTCGTACGTTGTTTTTAGGCCTTCTGGTACACCGCCGAGAAGGGAAGTTACCTGGGCGATGTGTTCGGCTCGTCCGACCAATGGGTTGGTCTTGGCATCTTCTTCGATTCGTTCGACAACGATAACAAACACAACAATCCATACATTTCCGCTGTGCTGAACGATGGTACCCGTCAGTTTGACCATCAAAAGTAAGTATTTGCGGTGTATACGCGTAACCCCGGGAAGCCGCTGATACACACACCTGTTGGTCACGTTTAGTTTTGATTTTGCTTGGCAAAATCGTGCATTGCGGAGCGTTCGAGGGACTGGTAATGCTTCCGTCAGCGAATTTTTGATAGAAGGAAAAGCAAACATACACACCGTGGTTGTGGTTAAGCTGACGTAAGGCGGTTTTCTATTTACTTTTCGTTTAAAGTGTTGGTTTTGCTCCTCTTTGGATGTGGATATAGTGTTATTGTGTAAAAAATAGTTTTTATTGAATGATTTCTTTCTAAATTATTTGCTTAATTATTGTTCTATTGCTCCTTTTTTCAGCGATGGTTCAACTCAGCTCCTGTCGGGATGTTTGCGCGATTTCCGTAACAAACCCTTCCCAACACGTGCCAAGATCGAGTACTACAACAACATTCTAACCGTGCTCTTCCACAACGGCATGACCAACAACGATCAAAACTACGAGATGTGTTTCCGGGCTGAAAATGTAGTACTGCCCAAGACGGGTTACTTTGGTCTTTCGGCTGCGACTGGTGGGCTGGCGGACGATCACGATGTGTTTCACTTCCTGACCACCTCGCTGCACATACCTGGTCAGTTCAAGGAGGAACCTGCGCCGGCCGAAGATGCAGCGAAGCTAACGCAAGAGTACCAGGACTATCAGAAAAAGCTCGAGTTGCAGAAGGAAGAGTACCGCAAGGAGCATCCCGACGAGCATAAGGATGATTTGGACAATTTGTTTGAAGATTTTAATGAGCGGGAGTTGCGTCAGATCTGGGAGGCACAGACGAACACGTTCGAACAGTTACGTACGCTTAGCTCTAAGTTGGATGAGGTGATTGGGCGTCAGGAGCGTACGCTGGGTCTGCTGTCCGTTTCGGCTCAGGCTGGCGGGGCGGCCGGTGGTGTGCCTCCGCCACAGATCGCTACCGGTGGCAGTTCGATCATGCGGCATGAGGTGGACGCACTACTGCAAAACCAGAACGTGATGGTGCAAACGGTACGTGAAATCCGTTCCATTATCGGTGAGGTGCACGCACGAACGGATAGCATTCTGAACAATCAGGCCCGTGCACCAACGGCCCAGGTGCAGGCTGGTGGTTACGATGTGCAAAGTTTGATGAACGAGATGCGCGACGGCATGAATCAGGTTCGGCAAGGTGTGGCAGGTGTAGCTCAAAGGTAGGCAAACGGTCGGAGGTGTATATTGGGAGGCTTTTCTTTAAACAATCTTTCCTATTTTCGCAGGCTACAAACGCACGGTGCTGGTGGACCGCAGGCACAAGGGTCTGTGCAGTGTCCGACGCAAAACTGTCTCAGCTTAACGGCATTCCTGGTGGTAATAGTGGTACAGCTGCTGGTGATGCTAGGTTACAGTATGTATAGGTAAGTGATGGAAAAAGAAAAGTTTCGTAACTCCGTTTTTTTTTATACGAAAATTATTCATTATTGCAGAGATAGCCGAGAGGCTCAGGCGAAAAAGTTTTATTAGATAGCAAAATAACTTATTGATCGTTGATCGTTGCGGCGACGGGGGCATTGCTTGTTGTAAGAGCAACAAAACGATCGATCAGCGACATTCGCAAAAACGTGTACATCTTGCAAACATGGCAGCAAAAAAACTAAACTAAACCGCTCCATCCTCGTACCCGTCGCCACCGTGTTTGCATCCTCATCTCTCTTCCAGCTCTATATATATATGGTGTTTTGTATTGTGTGAAACGAATATTAGCACGTTTTTTTACACACAACTTAATAGAAAAGTTACAGCCGTTCAAATGACCCTTCCATTGTTTATTTGAGTCGATTTAAGATGAGTTTTAGTTGTGATAAAATAGTAATCTTAAATCAAACATGCATTTGGATGTCTGTATTTGCTATTCTCCTGGTTGTGTTAGAGAGCAGTGTTGTGTTTTCGTCGAGCGAGTGCATTTAACCGCGAGGTGAGGATTACGAAAGGATAATAACATTAATGTTCATTTCAATTTTGTGTTGTGAAATCTGTGTGTGTGTCGCTGGAGGTGGATGTACAATATAGAGCAAGGTTCGTTGGAATCGTCGTTTTCATTTGAATAAAGAAAGGCACAGCACAAGACTCTACCGGAAGGATAGAAGCTCGTAAAGTTAACACAATGTTTCCAAAAGAAAAACGCCCAACAAACGTGCATCTTTGACTTACTTTGTTTTACTTCAACTGGATACGTTCGCTAGGTAAATGGTTTAGTATTGTGTTTGGAGAAGTAAAATTAATTAGCTTATGTAGAAGGGGGCAATTTTGAATGAATTTACCAGCACACATTCATGCGTTTGTTTAGTTTTTTTCCAAATGTTTTTTTTTGCTGCGTTTATTGTAGTGCAAATTTTTCTTACCCGTCACCCTGTATACAAAAAAGATATGAAAAACAAACAGGAAAATAAACAGTCTGCTACGATTTACAATTTATTTGGACTGCAACTGTGAATTGTATTAAATTTAATGAAAAGAAATGCAGTTTCTTCGGAGCTCTGCTGAAATATGCGTTACGCACTCAAGATTATTGCATGCAACTGGCTCAATTTGTAAACAACTTCATATCCTCGTGGGGGTGCAGGATTGTGTGCAATGGTCAGGCTTGCACTCAACGTCCTGTAAATTTCATGCAAGTTTTTCAAGAAAATGTGAATCTTGAAGAATTTGAAAACTAAATTTAAAATTTACGTTGGATTGAGGAATGGGTTTAAAACAAAATGGGGTGCATAAACTAGGTGTTTCAAACTTGAGACAATTATCTGCCCACGAAGAATCTGTCTATCAAAAATAAAAGGGGAAGTACCCCGAACGTGATGGTCCATACTTCAATCAATGCGATCGTCAAAATTGCAATGAAATATGGGGACATTTGTCGAGAAGTAATAATCGAAAAAATGATCACGCTTCAGTGCATTTTGGAAAAGAAAGATGAAGCGTGGGATATTTTTTTCTCGACCTTTTGCATGTGCGAATAGATCTTCACAGCTCACAGTAGCGCAATGAACAAATAACGATCATTTAAAAAGAAATGTTTGTTGCAATCGGTTTGATTAATTTTAAATAAACAGGGATGTATAAAAAAAGAGCATGAAATGTACAATAACATGGTCTAGAAAAAGCATCTTTTAGCTCAGGTGCCATTAGTTTCTCGGTGAATCGTAAAGATAAACCATTTAAAGAAGAGCACACCAATGCCAGAAGGAGGTTGTTTAATGACGGTCGCTTCCACAGCTAGCTAAATCTTTTGCAAGATAAGCAAATAAAAAAGAACCATAAACCAAACCGACCATTTGAAGCACCAAAGCTTGGATTAACGCACCGTCTGCGATCGTGGATCGATTCAAGTCCGATTAGCATCGACAACAACATATACCAGTGTGTACCATCGCATTGGTGTAATAAGGGGTGTAGGATTGCCACCGTACGCCCGACGGTTGGGCAGATATGAGCGATAAATATCGGCTCCAAGATGCTGAGTGTCGGCTTTACGTAGACGCCGTGTTCGTGGCCGGACGAGCGAGTGAAGAGGTGCAAGATACAGCGCGTTGGGGCTTAATGCTGAAGCTGCTGGTGATGAAGTTTACGACTTCCGGATATGGTAGGAATTAGTGAAAAAGTTTTATGGTATGATTCTTGAGGGCTACGCTAAAAACCGGTATGTTTGTGAACTTTTGCTCTTTGGGTTTGATACTGGCGAAGGGAATGGCTTGCTGAGTTTTTTAAGTGTTATTTTGAGTTAAAAATTAAATACATGCGTTGCAATGGTCGAAAGGAATCGTGTAGTTTGGTGTCCAACTATTTTGCTTGAAAGTGTGTAAAGAAATGTATTCATGGGAAATTTGGTTTTAAAAGTGAGCATTGTAGAGCAACATAAAGTTTAGGTATTATTATTATTAATATTAAAATTATAAAAAAAATATTATTTAAAAAATAATATTTATTATTATTAAATAAATTAAAAAGGTTATTAAAAAGATTATTCCTTCCTTACAAGGAACGGTCTATTGGCAAATATAGGAAAACGAGTTGATTCAATACAAGATTTGAACTATGCAACACCACCCGGAGGTAATACGTCGCACGCGAAAGATAAAACCGTTGGGAAGTGAATCAATCGAATTTAGAAACAACCTCTATATATCCTTGTTTTTTTTTATGAAAAAATCCTGATAGTGTTGTAATCAAAAACCCAATTTTTCTGCTTTGTCGTTACTGCTTAAGGTGTGCTCAGAACACTGAAATGTTCACCGATAAGACGTTTTTGATTCTCTATAGTGATAAACGATCACACCCAATGCTTTGATTTGATAGTGATGATGATGATTAGAAAATGAAAATTATGATGATGAACATCATTGAAGAAGGATGAGATTCACCATTTTCTTCAACTTTCCGAGAAGGAACGCTGGTCAGAGGGATGGCATGAAAGTAAACCCCAAAACATACATTATCCTTAATATATAGTTCCCATAAATAGCTCACAGCAAGATCTAAATAGTACTCAGGTGTAACGAATGATTGGGTCATTTGATTAAAAAAAATACTGGTTGTTTCAGGAATCGACCATTTTCTGCTTCTACAACTATTGTTGTACAACTGATCTTGTTAGAGTACCAAACATCGTTTTTTTTTTTCAATTTTCAAAATGAGATTCCTAGGGTAGGTCCCCTGCTTGGAACCGTGTGGAATTGACAGAAGCTGGAATCATCGTTGAGGGAGCTGGAAAAGAGAAAAAAAGGCGGCTAAAGTTTGTTTTATTTTATTCTACACAACCCTATATGTTTACGTGGAACAAACATTCCCTTTATAATAATGCTAATAATTGTTATTTGTTTAAAAAGATTGTTTTATTGAAAACATTATTAAACTGTTCTTTATGTTTTCCCATCCATATGTCTAAATCTTTCTGTTGCCGGTTAAAACATCCAACCGTCGTAGAGTAACTTTACCAGAAGCAAAAACTCTCTTCTCGACTTTCGTGATTCAACTTTCCGCTAAAAATATGTACGTTCACCGGTTTTTCCCCTTACCTGCCCTCGGTAAAATCGACACCACCCTTTTCCAATCAATTAATGCGTGTGTGCATTTTTTCGCTTGAACTACTTGCAACAAAAAAAAACCAGCTCCCGAATGGAAAGGTATTGCACGAGCTGGGGTAAGGGTAAGGGAATCGGCGGTTGGGCAGTCGGTTCCGAAAGATATTTTGCTTGTCGTTTGCGCCCGTTTCGGGGTTGACCGTTGCAAATTTCACTTCGTGCCAACGTCCAACGATAACCTTTAGCTCTCCCCGCAGCCATGTTTCGTTGCACACGTGCGTTACTAGGGGTGGACACGGTGAAAAGGGCGTCCTTTGCGGGATTGATACCAATTTCATGTTCCTACCATTTTCGCCCCCTTTTGTCTGGCTCGTTTCGACCACAAGCACACAGATACGGAGACCAGCCTCGATCGATCGATCATCGGAGAATCGGATCACCGGGGTGCCTTCGGAGCGAAAGCGTGTGGGGTTGGTCTGCCGGTTGATCGAATTCTCCACCCTTTCACGTTGCGCCGTATCCAAGCCGTGGTGATTTATACACATGCGTTGCACCGCTGCGTGAGGGCAGCACCTAATGGACGGGGAACCACTCTCGATTCCCTTTTCGGATAGCTGGAAGCATTTTACTTCTTTAGTCCAAAAACCGATCCAAAACCGCCAGCCTGCTGGGATGGAGCTGCTTTCTCCCTGCCTTCCTCTCTTGCCCCACTGGAAAGGTGCACCTCTTGGCATACTTTGATGATGTCGCGATGTCACAAAAGAAATTCGAACAAAAAAATCTCTCTCTCTCGCTTTCATGCGCTTTTTTTTCGCTGGACTGAAGGATATCGATTTGAAAGTCTCTCAAACGGAGGGCAAACATTAGTCATAGTCCAGTTTGTTTCTTTTTCGCTTACGGGCGGTTTACGGTTTTTTTACACGTCTGGTGAAGTTTGCTTTGGTGGAGGTTGACGAACGTAATCTTGAAGCCGGCCGTCATCCCAAAGGTGATCGAAAGCGATGACCCGCAAGGCGCCATGCACGTTCGCAGTAGAGAGGTTTGTGCGAAATGTTTGAATTCTTGTCGGGTTGCGGGATTTCCAGCCTATAGGGAGTTTTTTTTTATTTTCATCGATTAGCTTTCATTGGTGAGTGTGCTAACTTTTATTTTTTCTTCAAAAAGGATGAATTGATGTTAGTTTTGGAGTATTTATTTACGAAGGATGATGATATGAATAAGCAAAAACAGGTTTTTTAAGATGAACTTTGCTTAGTTTTTTTTTTAAAGTTAAGCGTTTGTTTTAGTTTTGTAAACTTATCGTTTCCAAATAAGTTAATAGCAATAAATTCAATAGTTAAATGATTTTAAGTTTAAATTCTTTTTACTATTCATGTTTATTATTCGATCGTCTACTATGCTAACTAATATTACATTTTAATGTGAATAGAAGAATAAACCATAGAAAGGATAGAATCGAAACAGATTATTTTTTATACGAAAAGGAAACTTCTAAAAACTTTAAAAAGCAAAGGTTAGCATGGTTACGGTAATTGAAATAAGGATTAGATTCTTGGGTTCGATTACTAGCTGGATCCTTCTGAACTTGAGGTAAGTTTGGAAAAAGAAATCTTGGATTGAGATTCGTAAAACTATGACTTTCTGAACGGTATTGGCATCCGAAAAGGATTTGGGATTCTAGTTCCGGATCGGGCATTTGATTGTAGGATTGAGATTCTGTGATAGATTAAGCAATTGATCGACACGCATCAAAAATGTTCAATTTTAAGTTTGATGTAGAGTATTGCGTCTTTTTTAAACTATCTTAACTTAAAATAACAGTAAATGAGTCTTGCCGATAAGAGAAACCGATTGTTAAAGCTTCATATATTCTTTTTAAGATCAACATCAAACACTAATGCACTTTGCTAATTACTTTTGCGCCTAAAGTATCTTTCGGCTGGCAAAGACACTTAAAAATTGAGAAATATTTCATTAGCGAGCAACGGTACCGTTTCTCAAATTCAATCAGTTTGCACGATCCGCCTCACGAACTGCTTACAGCGTACATCACCCTCTTGCTTACCGCAGGGTCACTTCACTGACAAGCTACCACGCGTAGTACCACACACGTTTCGGTAGGCGAAATATGTGTAAATGCCTTCCATCCGTCCACGGCGCAGCGGCACACCAATTACACCGGTGGTGTGTGTGGTAGGGATGCCTGTTCGGTGAAAAACCGGCGCAATTATAATGTCGAGAGAGTGTCCGCATTTTCATCAACTCTTCTACGCGCTCGGAGGGGCCACTCGGACAGATCGTTTGTGCTGCGTATGCAATCTGCGCGACGTTGATGAGACCTCGGGAGCAAGCTACTAATTCGAAAATGAGTGGAATTTGAAGTTTTCGCTCTTGCAACGAAATATCAATCGGTGACTTCGATGGTGGCTTAGGATCGCAGTTCGATGGGGGAGGAGGGGGGGAGGGGTAAACTTGGCATGCAATTAATGTAATGAGCGATTAGTTCTTGCGAGTGGCACAGCGAGCGTACGAGCAAAAGAGGAGAACGAGAAGGAGAAGGAGAATGTGTGTTTAGTTGGATCGTGACGCACGTGCTGGAGCGATGGGTAATGGATCTCTTGGCACAACACTTTCACTGGCACACTACGAAAAGGGATGGGTGGTCAGGAAGCGTTTTGAACGATCATTTTGAAATACATACAACATGGCAAAGTTTTTTACAACTAGAGATAATTAAGGGCGTTTAAAAACATCACATGAAATAAACGTTTAATATGAATTTCGTCTTATTTATTGATAATCACCTACTTATTAACCTCATCATGTGGGCGCATTGAATGAAAAGGTGTCTTTTCAGTATAAAAGTATTAAATAATTGTTTTAAAATGATTTCGTGTGTTTTAAAGCGTACTTCACAACACTATATTAGTATGTCTATAAATAATAAACTGTAACCAAAAGACGTCAAGCCCAATCAGTGTTTTCAACCTTCTTTATGACATTTTGTGGAACTCTTCCACCGATAAATTGTACGAATCAGATAAACATATCCAACGATGGCGACCGTCACCGCCAAACCGATCGTCCGGCGCATAAAGGATCATCCATAAACTCTCCGGAATGGTTCAAGAGCTTATCGTCTGCCCCAAAGTGTTTATGGCATGGGTTTAAGGATAAATGAGCGGACGACTTGTTTATTCTCATCGCACATCGAATCGAAGAAGGATGTGTCCTTTATTGCAAGCCTGTGCGAGATCTTTCCCACCATTGCAAGATATTTTATGTTTTGCTTCGCCGGCTGAAGCCTTGCCGTCGGCCGATGGTTCTGGTGTCATAAATAAATTCCACTAAAAGCAATTCCATAATGGTCGGATCGTCAGGGCACAATCGGTCGACGCTAACCAGGCGCCACAAATCCTGTGCGGGGTGCAAAATAATTAACTTTTTTTTTTAGTATGGGTTAGCATGAAATGAAGGAAGGAAGAAAACGAGGCCCGATCCACGATCGTTGCAGCCGGGAAGTTGTTGCTTCGCTTCGTATAATAAGCAGGGGTAATTAAAGACGGGTCCTTTGCGGTCGCGATTTTTTAAATTTTGCAATCTTGCTCCCTTGAAGAGCAGAGCAAGTGATACCGAATTTTCGGGCGCCCTGTTTTATGGTGTATTTTTACTACCACATCTTAAAAGCCTATAAAAAAGCTCGGCAAGTTTGTTTAACCAGAAAGTTTGTTAAAAAAAGCTTCAAAAGGTTTGCATCATCCTTCTGCTGGAGGATCGGTTGTAATTTGCCCAAAGGAACACGACCTCCCCCAGGAAGCGCTTAACTATGGAATGAAGGACCCGCACGTAGAATGAAGTTTCCAATTTTAGCACACTAGGAGCGCGACGCACGACGTAAGCATAAATTGTTTTGTTCGATCATAAAAACCGGAATCGTCCCGAAGGCGGTTCATGTCCTGACTGATTCGGGAAAATGAGCAACAAAGCGTTTTAATCGTTCGGCTTGTACAGAGATTCAAAGCCGGTTGGTTCGTGTGAACGCAGCATATTTTATGCTTTGCAACCCTGAAGAAGCTGTAAATCATTTGTTTAATGGACGCGCGTGGAGCAAGATTTACGGAGCAGCGAAAGAATGCAACTTTGGGAAAGTATGCAATTTTCAAGAGTCAGCATGTAAAGCCTGAAGGATGAATGTTTATGATGATTGGCTTTTCCTGCTACTGGAAAAGGGAATGGAAGCGTGGAAAAAATAGTTGGAGTTAACAAGGCGTGTTTTAATTAGTGAAATGGGGAGGTAAAATAAAAGGTGGAGGAGGCTCTGCCTTCCCCAGGTTCCCAGCTTACAATTTGCATTGATTTTAGGAACGAAGCAATTATTCCCTCTCGCTCTTTCATGATTGCTTCTTTTTTAAGAATTTTTCCGCTTCTTATTTGTAACTTTTGTTTAATGTAACACATTGTTCAATGCCAGAGCCTGTCTAAACCCATATGGTTTTGGCTTTCAATTATTTCTATACCTCTCTATAGAGAATTTTACTGCTTTTAAATGTAGTTACTATCAGTCAAATCTGGAGTCAGCAGTGACATAATACCAATTTGTCTAATACATGTAAAATTTATGTTTTTTTTTTTGCCTGAAATTCAATTTCAATCACTTTACAGCAAGCCGTACAATAACTTACGCATTATTCACATACACACTGCATCAAAATGTAAAATTAATTGCAAATGCAAAGCTACCCCCCTCCAACTCCCCCAAGAAAACGTAACTAAAATCAGATGCTTAAAAGCCGAACAATAATGCATTCCCGGTGGCCCGAACCGTTTCGCATGGTCCCACCGCTAAAATAAATTGATTCAAACCCGTACAACATTTTGCTGTGGGGTGTCTAGTGTTTGCAGTGGTTCAGAGGATTATGATCTCGCCCTGTGGCTGGCTTTGTTCGATTCACTCCTGTTCCTTTTTGCAATGCAATGAGGTCAAAAAGGAGAGAAAACTCGGCACGCTACTAATGTGAAGAAATAAATCAAAAGCAAATGAAAATAAAGTTCTCCTTCTGCCTTTCTTCCACCCTTTTATTTTCCCTTCTCTGCATAAGACATGCTTGCAGACTCCTTTGTCATGCGAATCTCGAGAGGATTTGTGCTTGTTTACCTTTACATATCCCCCCCTTCCCCTGCTGCCCTATCACTGCCATCCTAATGATCCGTGTCCTTTCACTGCCGTGCACCAGTATGCAAATGTGCTTATCTGGCGAGTGGGCCGAGGGCGCGAGATCCTGCACAATGGCGAACAGGAACAAAAAAGCTGAACTGAGACAACGAAACTTCCTCCCCTTGGTGAAGCATCCCTCTCGTTGTTATGTGGTTGCTATGGTAACCCCAAGGTTTGCGCCGTGTTACCCGATCCAGACTTGGGGACGGTGGCAAAGATGGGCAGCAAAAAATAATGCAAATCTCCTTGATTGCCATTTCATAGAGCGTGACACAAATCCTGGTGACCTCCACCATGGTGAGGCGACGGTAGGCGGCAAGGTAGCACAGACTGGGGGACGTAATCGTGTGTCCCTTGTGCGCAACGTGCGCCACCAAACAATCACGCAAGCGAGCCAACGTGCTAAACACGCTACGTTTCATTTGCGCTAAAGTGACAACGAGATATAGAGGAAACGCGAAAAACATGAAAAAGGTATAAGAGAGGCTGCAAAAGGAGCAACAGGACACACGGACACGTCAATAGCGTGAACTAGCGCATTGCAAATCCCATCCTACCAGTCTGAAAGCATTTGCAGAACAAACGACTTCAACGACTGGGCAGATGGTTCGATAGTCGACAAGCGACGAACCCTTCTTTCCGCTCAGCTGCAATGATACTGAGTGCTGTCGTTGTTTGCTTGTTTGCCGAGTATGTTCCGTTTTTTTTTCTTCCTCACTTTTTTTTCTGTGGTCTTGTCCACACGGTGATGCTAAAGGTGACCGATGATGCACTGCATCACGTACCTTCGCCTCAATACCTCGTGTGCAGATTAACCACTTCCCCATTAGCTCCACCGTCATTGGTTTCCCTTTTTTATTGCCTGTTCGACACGAAACACGAAATGTTCCAGCCTGCACGAACAGGGAAGGGAAGGCACTGGGGTGTTGGAGCTAAAGTGGTCAAGACCCCAGCCAACATCTTGACACTGAGCAGGGGGGGGGGGGGGAATTGTTTCATTAATTTCATTAAGCATATCTATAAATAATTACTGCAGCCATTAAACAAGGCAAGGGCGTTTTGCAAAAGCCCGCAGGAGATTTCATGCTTTCAGCGCGAGATCGACCTTTTCTACGGTGCGCCAAAGGATTACTGTGGCACGGCCCGTCCGATGTCCTTGATGGCGCAGCGAGATAATCCAACGACAGTGTTGCTTTCGTTTTCTTCCAGACCAGGCAGGGCGGGGAATCCCCAAGGGATGTTGGCAATAACTCATCGCTAGGTGATTGTGGTGGTGATGGTGGTGGTGGTGGTGGTGGTCTAGATACGAAATAAATCTTATCGTCGCCTGCAACAACCTCCGGTGGGCTGGCTCCATGCCAAGTTCGCATCGTACTTTGTTGTGCGCGCAAGGCGAAGGATGGTATGCGCTCCTTTCCTACGGGAAAGGTTGCATGTTCGGTCACTGTCGACCCGATGGATAGGACGCACGAAACCATTAAGTTTCTTTGGCATAGGATGAAAGCCTTCATCTCAACGCGCACCGTGCCTGAGAGGGGTAAACCTTGAGTTGTCAGTCGGTGCGATTTATGCGTGCGGGACCTTTAGTAGGAGGCCGACTTTATCCTGAAGCTGTAGCAATCGGGTACGAGAGAGAGAGAGAGAGAGAGGGTTTTTTTCTGCAGGAAGGTGTGAAAAAAGTTGCGTAGTAATGTGAATGCGTTGAATAGCGTAAAAGTGACCTAACAAATTTATATTAATTGATTTACTTTACCACAACACAAAACTGTGAAGATTCAGTTACGCGTAGATAATTCAACATGATTCTTTGTACAAAACCTGCTCAAAAGCTACTTCTTTCATGACAAGTATTGAAAGTGACATCACCAAGCCGTCAAAGGTTAGCGGATTGACAAAACTGTTTTTCTTTGGCTACGAATTGCAATCGGATTACCCATAGACCATTGGCCCATAGAAAGGAAAAATGCGAAATAAAACAAAAAAAAAGGCTTTAAACGATCATGACTTAAGCTTTCCTGATGTGAGCCTTTGTTTTTAATGTTGTCTTTTCCGCCAAGATTTGCCTGCCCGATAAGTCCGGTGTGGTTCGAAAGTTCGTTATTGTGTTTGCGTTCTCCAATAACAGCTACAACCGCATCCTTCAATTTAGTGAGCCCACAGCAAGGTAGGGTTGGTGGAAAAAAAAAACCGTGTTGGATGCTCTGCTGCTCGTTTGCCTGTGCACGTTGCATTGCGTTGCGCAAACACACGGAAAGGAAGGATGATAAGTGCAGAAGGCAGAAAGATGAAAAGAAGCTGGAACCGATCGAAAACGAAACGAATTATGCGCGGGGAACGATACATCGTGGAGCGATCGAGGAGAGGGACAGGGATGCTGTACAATAAATTGACTGACTTTTGAATGTAAGAGTATGAAAACAGGTTTTTATCAAGCCGAACAACAGCGCATCGATCGAGGGGGAGTGGGGGGGGGGCGTTGAGGTAAGCCACGGAGGTAGCGAAGGAGTTAAAAAAAAGAGATGAAACACCAACAAGAATGCCCGAAAGAACGATGCCACGACGTAAGTCAAGAAGATGCAGGAAACACGACGATCGGAACGACGCAACGCGAGTGTAAGCTCATTAAAGTATGGGAGAGAGACGAAGAGATGCAATAGCACAGAGACGGCACCCCATGAACAGCTTGCGGGGAAAGAATTGGCTGCACGAAGAAAGGCAGGCACTCCCAGCATCACCATCAGCCTGATCATCATCATCACTCCACTACGGGTACCACCGTGTGTTGCTCTGCACACATACAGATATACAGCCTATAAGAGAAAAAAAAAAACAACAAAGGGTGCAATCTCCAAAAAGGCTTGAGCATCGTTGGCCTGGGTGCTTGGTGGCCATTTTGTGCGCAGTGTGTGTGTGTTCCCTTTGCGGTACGACTGGGGCCTGTTCGCCCTGTTCAACCAGGCGTCGCTGAAGGTCCTGACCACTGGCTTTCTGGAGTCTTCGCCTGTTGGCAGCACATCGTTTCTGCATGTTGCAGAGGTACAGCGGGAAGGGTGGGTGAAACAAGATGAATAAAATAAGCCTGAACAACAACAAAACTGAAGTTGGCGTTGCAGAGTCTCCACTTAACGCAGTTTTCCCTCTGTGCAAACTTTACCGACTGAACTGGTTGTTCTATCATTAACTTTCCCTTCCCATCTCCCGCTGGGATGCATACCGATGAAGGGGTTTATGTTTCTTTTTTTTTTTTTGAAGTATTATAAGGAATTTAATACAAAATTAACGTTAATTTAACATCTTTATTATTCGTCTAGTATGAACCGTTTCGACGTTTATTCATCTTATGTAAAACACCTCTAATTATAACACCCATTACTTGATCCTTTAAAACTTTGAATTTGTGCAAATCATGTTAGAAAATAAAAATCATATTCATTAAATTATTCCATGCTTTGGGATAAAAAAACAATTCATTTAATTTGGTTAAATTAATTTTGTGAGAGCAAGATACGTTGATAGATATGCATAAGAAGAAGAGTTGCCAAAGAAGGGTTGGAAAGAAGGATATAATGGTGGCAAAAGACGCCAGGAGATTCTTAGAAACAACCTGGCGGAATAAAAGAGCTCAAGTTTTTGGCAACTCTCAACAGTAAAATTATACGGTGTTCTTAGAATTATTTTCCGCTTCGTTTTCTTACACCAGGCGATGCTTGAAATCAATTTTGAAATTGACCCATTCCAAACAGGTTTTGGACCCAAGTACTTTAAATCTTTCTCTAATGCCCTTAAAAATCCTATTTTTGCATAAATTGGATTTAACTGAATTCTATAAAAAGAATCAGAAAATATTGTTATTTAAACTGTTAACCGTAAGCTTTTATAAATTGTAATGAAAGAGAAAGCGCTAAAAGTGAGGATAAACACATGCACGCTGGAATTGTTCACTTAGCACTTTGTACTTGAAAATGAGAAATAGAGAATCAGCACTATATTTTTGTATCATTAAATAAATTAAAAAAAATCAAATTCAATCAACCGTTTAAACTAAATATTCATAAATAAAAGTGCAACTGAAAAGGCTGCAAGAAACAACCGGTAGAGGACGTAGAACGCAATAACTGAGAGCGTAAAAGCTACATGATGTAGAAGCATCGTTTTCTTGATTTCTTATGATTTCCAGCATCACTGTTCTTACCAACCACGCTACCAAAGGCGTAAGATGCGTTGGTTTGCGGTACGTGGAAGCTCTTACGTTGCCTGCAAACGATGATGCTGTGGATGACAATCGTCTGAGCACTTTACGCAGACCGGCCACACCACTCGCACTGATGCCCACGCTCGAACACGGCTTCGAAGTAGCTGATGCTGCGAGAATCGTTTGCGTTCTAATCATAACATCATTCCCCTCTTCGTAAGCTCTACTCTATACTGAAAAGTACATGAGTGTGTGTGCTTACGCCCAAGCAGCATAGAAGGGGAATTCAACCGAATTGGTATTTCAATACTTTCCGTTCAGTTGTTTGTTTCAAAGGGTTTCTCTTTTGTTCATGCTGCGTGTTTCCTGAACACGTAATGTTTGTCTGGATGGAAAATTTTTGGGCAAACAAATCGTTCCGTTGGGACGTTGCATACACTTCAAAGGGGTTCGTCGCTTATGTCAATCTCGTTTTGCATCAGTTAAAGGCATTCAAGTCTTTTGTAGCAATACGATGTTGAAGGGTTTGCTTTTGATTTTAGTTTTGGATGAATTCTAGAATATTAGTTTGTGAAGTTAAAGAATAGATTCTGTGTTGTTCAAACGAAAAGTATCTAATATATATTTTTCGACACATATGAGTTGAAATACTTTTTTTTCTTCCAATTTCCAAACCAAACCCAACCAAACTGAACAGAACAAAACCGATCATATAACATCAGCTTGGCAAACAAGTATATACCGCCGGGGTACGGCTTTGCGAAAGTGGTGCCAGCATCACCGCATCATTAGTATGCGATCAAGTTCCGGAAAGCTTTAAACATTGGGGCATCGGTATCAATTCTCCCGCTCCGTTCTCCGTTGGCGCCCCTTCACACAGCATCGTTGTATGCTGTGGAACGGGGTTCCTTTGGCCCTACTTCTTGAAGCAAACTGGTTGTCTTCTTCATTCAGTTATCGATGGCAAGATTGGACATTCCCGTACCATTCGCGTTCTTTGCTGGTAAGACCGTTGAATGCTTGCGTGAGAGCAAAGGCCAACAAAAAAAAGACCGATTGTTTTTGGGTGGTGTGTGTGTGTATGTATAAACGTGCGATTGTTTGTCCTGCTTCATCTCCCGGCACACAACCCCCTTCCGGCGGGCCATACCATAAGCAGTGCGTGGCAAGATTTCATCTCGTGGGCCGCACGCTCATCGAACACGTTTTCACGGGACGGTGTGATGAGGAAATTATAATTTTATAAGCCGGCCGGCTACGCGGGATCGTGTTTTTTGGCTTTTGCTCGTTTTATTTTTGCTTCTTTTTATGGGCTTGTGCAAAATCTTTTGGTGAGATTGCTGGAAGACGCTTCGATTCGGACGAAATGTTGTCGATTCGTTACTTTTGTTGTGAAAAGGGTTCTTCTCTTTATCGTACGATTTAATTTAATCCATGTGGTCGAATGAAACTTTTACCGAATTGCTATCTTTAGAATGGTCAAGTTTGTGCGCTTTTTGGCCAGCGCAAATCGTTAGCGCTTTATTGTCTCCCGATTTCTTCTCACATTCTTTCCTTTTTTGCGCCCAAATTTCAAGAGAATAACGAGAACAAACCAAACACTAGCCTTCATTTTATTGCGCCAGGGGGGTGGTTTGGGGCAGAGATGGGGTGAATATGAAATTAAAATTGATCTAAAATGGAAATTTCATGTTATGGCTTTTTAAGGAAAGCGTTTCGCTGGTTTCGATCGCTATCGTACGCTTTGATCGGCTACCGGTAATGAAAGACTCGGGTTGGTAAGCTTTAGTGTAGGGTTCGTCGCTTGTTGCTCAAAGCGGGTAAATGTATGAAAAATGGGCATTGAAGTCTTTCGATTTCGCGTGCATTCGTCGTCGACGTTTTCGAATTCGGCTCTTTTTTTTGGGTTTTTTTTATAGGGCGTCTGCATTTAATTTCAATTCGAAGCGGCACAAGCTGGTTCAAGTTTAAGGACAGCATCCGCGAAAATAAATTGACAGTTAAACAGAATTGCTCCATACAGCGAAGCGATTCCGTCGCAAGAAACTTGCGAGAAACCGGAACGTTGGGACATTAAATTCAGCGATAACCAAACCCGATGCAAACCGGTATCGGAAAAAGGAATTATTTTTTTTTCTCCTTCCTTTCCAAAAAAAAAGAAAGAACTGATACGCTGTGCCGGTTTGAGCTCGATGACAAAGACGACCAAACGGACCGAAGAACGTCGTTGCACTCGCAGCAATCGATGTTCATTCTCTGCTGCGCTGTTGCCAGGCGAACTCCACCACCAAGCATAACAAGCAGCCAGTCAATCCCACGCTGTCGTGATCGTATTTTCGAACGAACCGGTACGTTGGAGATTATTTTTTGGGGAGACGATTATTTTCGGGTGGGCCCCAGTTACCACCACCCTGTACGCGATGAAGAAAAAAACGAATGAAACTTTCAACTCTCATCTCCCGTTTCGACTGCATTCTGCACGTTCTTGCCACTTTCCACGGTGTGGTGTGGTTTGAAACAGGAGGGAAGGTAAACCAGAAGAAAGAAAATGCTATCATGTTTCACTATCTCCACCACTACCGCCACCTTCACTACCGCTCCTTCGCGGATCGAATCTCATGGCAAAAATTTAAACTTTTTCCGCCATTTTGTAACGCTGACTTTTTGGACACAACACGCCGTTCGCCAAAGGGCACCAATTCTCGGATGCTGTGTACGTGTGTGTACAGTGGTGATGCTGAAAACCGGTATCATAAAGGTATAAGAAACGGCAACCAAGAGACCAACCAAAAAACAGCCCCTCATCTTCCTGCCAACCGGATGCGAGCAGCTAATGTGTGTTATTTATTATGTTTCAGTTCTTCAGATAAACGATTTTGGGGTGCTTCCCCCCAACGGGCACAACTTGGGAAAGACGAGAAAGAAGGATCCTGATCCACTTCGCGACACACCACCACTACCACCGTTGCTGCTGGTCTCATCCCTTGCAGATTCTTGTAGCCGTTGGTTTTTTGAGGATTTTTTCGCATAAAACTTTTCATCCAGCATGTTTAAGGCTGTAAGGTCTGCGCGAATGTGTTGTGGCTGTTGCTTGAGTGTGGTGCCATTTTTAAGAGAGGCATCCCAAAAACCCGGAAGCGCTTGATATGAATGGTTTTGTGTGCCATCGAACGGATACGATCGATTTTATTGGAAAGATGTCCGGCTCGCTGCGTGCCACAAAGTACAGATCATGGCGAAATGATAACGATTTCGTTGGGATCCGGAGTTTCAAGATGTGAAAGGAAAGAAATGGAGCTGATTTAAGACTTCGATGGGAATGATATCAGATGTTATTGTATGCTTATGGCTTGGTATTGAATAGCTGAAAGTTTATCGCCCTAAATTGTTTGGTGGAAATGAAGAATGTGATAAGCGTTAAGAGGGCGATGTTGAGCATTAGCGTAAAAAAAATACTTCAACTTACTTTGAATATTTTGAGAATCTTTCACATAAGCCAATCAAACCAATGCAAATTATTTGAAAAGAAGTCTGGATGATGTCAGAGCTGTAGATAAAGTTTTTTATTATGAATATTTTTATTGTAATAGTATTTAAAATGAATCATGTAGAAAAAGGCTCCTTTATTAAAAAAATGATAAGGTAGTACTGATTCGAGAAATCAAATATCTGGATGAAATAGAATGATACATTCCATCTAAGCTTATCCGATTGTCTTTAACGAACAATCTTTTTAGCAAGTAAAATTAAGAACAAAGTCTAGTCTCAAAGCTCATACATTTCGTCAATCGAAAACTTATATCTTTGTTGATTAAATTCAACTAAAAAACTTTCAAAGATTTTTTACTTTTTCTCATCCTAATTATTCGGTTAATTTTGCTCATATTTCTTATTGTTCGTTTAAAACTGTGCACGACAATTTTAAACAGTTGTAACAGCATTAGAAGTAGTCAGTGAACTTTAATATATGCATAAATAACATATATGTTTTTATTTATTTAATCATGGATAGGGGATATTTCTTAAAAAAATTAAATTTACAAATAAGTACAACATTTTGTTCATAAGTCAAGAACTAAAGATTTATGTTTATTTTTTTCTCTTTTGATTTCTTTAGTTTCGCTGCAGATGCGTAACGAAGTACGTGTAGTAACGACTAGGCCATTCTGCTTTAATTTTTAAACAAATTATTTTAAACGATGATAATTACTACAAATCTAAAGCCAACTATATACGTTGCCTTAAATTTAATATCATTCAAAACAGGAATATGAAAAAAGGCCTTTTAAAAACTATGCTTTTATTATGAGAAAAAATATAGTTTGTTCCCCTTCTTTAAACTCTGAAGAAATTCAAGTTTCACTAAATTAAATTCTTAAAGGACTTTATAGATAAATTGATCAAGCAAATTTATTGCCAATTTATGTTTTCTATTGCAGAACAACAATAATGTAATCCGTTATTCCTTTTGCCTAACTTTACACCACCGTACGCGATAAGATGCTGTCTAGCTTTTCTTTGTGACCTTTTCCAAAATGAATCTGCATTCCTTTAGTATGGTAAAGCCACAAAAAACACACATTCGTGCAACAAGGATATCAATCCGTAATCGACTGTACCAGTAATAACAGCTAATCCGTATCGTCATTCCTAATTCGATCCACTATTTTTCCATCAACACATACACCCCAAGGCACACTCGCAGCACAAATCGGTTGGCAAACGCGACCAACGTTTCGTTCCAACGTGCGAATCGAACTTTTCGTTCCCCCACGCAGTGGATGTAACGGGGTGACCACCACCATTTCGGTGACTTTTCGAACCCCGTTCACCCTTTTTGACAGCCGTAATAAAACGAAAAGCCCCATCGGGGTCGGGTGGTCCAGCGGGTGTGTGTCGGTGTGTGTGTGTGTGTGTGTTCCCTTGCAGGGCCAAGAGTTATAAATAAAGCCACGAACGCGAGTGTCAGAGCTCGATTGGTTTCTCCCGGTATCCCGGTTTCAAACATTCCGGTACCTCCAACACCATGCTTTACTGCTGGTGCCGTCTTCTTTGCCATTCTATTCCTCTTCACATTCCTACTATTACTCTGCATCTATCTAGTAGAAGAAGGAAAGAGAGAGAGAGAGAAAGAGAGAGAGAGAGAGAGAGAGAGGGAGAGAGAGAGGGAGAGAGATAGAGAGCAATAGAGAGATAGGGGAGTTCCCAGGAACAGCACCGATCACGAACCGTCATCTCATCGTCGTAGTTCTTGCAGAGTAAAAGACGTCCCGTTGATCCACTCAAGACGACGTCAAGAGTTAAGGAGTGTGCCTCTCCACATTCCACAATCGTGGCCACAAACCCACTCCCGTTCTTCCCGGGTCGTGGTGTTACGTTGGGTTTGGCCAGGGTCAATCCTTCGCCTGTTCGCCAGAACCTGCTGTTGAAAGAACAGCGCGCGGGATGAACGGTTTGGATTTTAGGCGTAGGGGATAAGCTCCGGGGTTCGGCCGGTTACCGCGATAATAATGGGCCCCGGAGGGTGAGGGCAGGCTTCTAAATGCGGGCGGGCATTAATCATTTACCCTCCAGCAATAATGGGAGATGAATGTCTGTGAAATCGTTGGAACGAACGTTTCGGTTTTGGTCTAGGAGTTTAGTTTGCTTTATTGGGCGTAGGATCTCATCTCACAAGGCACTTTAGAATTGAGTTGTATAAGAGCTTGTTGCAGCAGACAACGACAACCGCTTCAGGATTAGAGAAATCGAATAAAACATACAAATTAGGGAACGAAATCAAATACTTTTAAATATTTTCACAAGAATCACACAGAGTATGGAAGAATTTAAAGTTTTTCAAGCATTTCTTGGACGTCTTCCGTTCTCGAAACACACAATCTTTTCAGTCGGCAGGCAGCATCCATCACGCCACACTTGACGTCTGACCCGAGGAGGCAACCAGTGTGACTCCACGCGCTTTGGGATGATCGTTGTTTCTAGCTTCTAGCCACTGCCCCAACCACCATGTCTCATCCGTGCGAGCCGCCACGAGGACCGTGGGCAAAAGGGAATCTACGGAGCGTATGTGTGCCGTGCCTTTGTGCGTGTATGCGTAGGCACGAAGTGAATTGAGGACGGAAACCAGAATCGATCACGCCTGGAACGACTATAGAACGTCGCTACGTCGCCCAAGGAACGGCGTACAATCCGCCCCGAGAAGCTTACCGGCCGATCGTAGGCGTTGATGAAAAGGTTAACGATTTGTTCATTATGTGTACGATTATTTTCTTTTATTATCTACCCCTTCGGCGGACGTCGTTGTGCGTCTGGAAAGGGGGTGATTGTGGTCTAGCACCTAGCATCTAGTCTCGCAATAACACACAACTGCCATCCTTGCTTAGGAGGAACCTCGCCAGGGGTGCACAGAACGGGGTGCTACAGTGCACGATCGGGCGCCTTGACCATGGGGCTTGTGGGTTGTTTGATGATGCCCGGGGGGTGGGTTGGTGGGCAGGAAGAAACCCCACGGACTCGGTCCGTTTCAAGGTCTACGGTGAAGAAGCAGAAGAAGCATGGCAACGGACAGCAGCCGCATCAAACACCACCTAGACGAATCGAGCGCGGCCAGATCGCTCGGCCGGTGCGTTAACGATGGCGTTTATAGGCGCGAACTGGCCGGCGCAATGCGTGGCGGTAGCGCTAAGAGCAAGCGCGCGCGGCGTTCGTGCGTACATTAAAGTGCGTTACGGGGAGGCCCCGCCAAACGCTGGGTAGAGATTAATTGAACGCAACATCTGTGCGCCACTGGACGGGGAAGGGTTGGAATGTGGCAAAAATTCTATAAGGAAGGTGTACAGCCTCTTAGCTCACTCACCGAGGTAAGAGGATAATGCGGAACTTATCTGAAGATATCTGAGCCTTACGTGGAGTGTAGTTGTTGGGGTTTTTTTTGCTTCCCTCGTATTGGTTGCGGTTGTGGTGTCTGGTCGTTTAACTGCTTCTGCGCGTTCATTCTCGGAGATGGGGATTGTATGTAAATTCTATCTGAAATGCTACGAAACGATTTCCCTACATGGTGCGCGGTCAATGTCAGAGATTGTACCTGCGCTGGTCCCAATTTAACGCCATGCCCGTTACGTTGGACCATGCGGAATGAAGTTGTCCAAATCGGAGGAGAGGGGGGGGGGAGGATGGGTTGCTTTTGTTTTGCTGTTGCGCATTCCAGGCTTCGCAACGTTCAATTAACATTTGTTGCTAATGTTCAATTAAGCACTCCGGTTTGGGGAATCGCTTTTCAATTACAACAAATTTATAAAACTCCAAAACTCCAGCTGTTGCTTTTAAGTAAAATCCTCCATTCAGTTGGAACAGCGATTGAATTAACTGGATTGCACTTATTTTGCTCCAGTTGGAAGAGTCACAAAAAGTAAAAGAAACACAATAATTTAGAAGGTAATTGATATAATTTGCAAATAAACGAAAGGACACACAGTTAAGACTAAAGTTAAATGTAAAGAAACGACGAAAGGAATTAAAACATAATATAAAACACTAGGTTCTAGTGAAAGTGGGTGCTTGCGATTTCACATACTGGATAGTTAAAAAAATCTCTTTTATTCAGTACACATGACCAGGCCTGGAGAAACGTACAGCGTCCAAAATTTGTGACACTCGGCCTTCATACAATTCTAATTCTATTTTTAAAACATTTTCTTTGCAAGAAAAACACTCTCAGTATTTTAAACACTACAAGTCTTTAGAAACTTATTTTCGGTAGTTTTGCTCTTTTGCTAAGTCGAATGACGCCCAATTCGTTTTATTGTCAATGTTTTCATAAACATTGTAACATTGAAAATATGAAAAAGATATTTATGATTTTTATATTATTTCCTGTACTACTAGTCTAGTTAATTGCAAAATCGCTAGAGGTATTCCTTATTCTTACTCAATTTACAATTTCTTTTAATGTTGTTTATGAATTATCTGGTTTCAGATAAATAGTGTGTGTGTGATAAATTGCCTTTAGTTTTTCTCTTTCTACTATTATACTATTATACAATATCCTTGTTTTAGGCCTGCCAAATATTTCTCTATTGCTGAACTCATTTCTCTACCTGAACGAACAAAGTTGCCCACGATGTTTGCTATCCTTGCACAAACCTTCACAATAGTAATATAGGACACGCCTTCCCTAAAACACATTCTATAATTAACATATCACCGATGGCGCATAGAGATTTGTCTACAACTTCATAAACCATCTATCTTTAAAAGCAACTCCAATCTGCAAAAGAGAACAAATTAATTTAATCTTTCCCTTTTATCGATCGTAAAACTAAACGAATAATAAAGTTGCATATATACAAACACAAGCACACTCATTGCCGCGTTTCCGTGCCGGTGCAGCATTTGTCACCAGAACCACAACCC
This sequence comes from Anopheles epiroticus, assembly GCA_000349105.1. Lineage (NCBI taxonomy): Eukaryota > Metazoa > Arthropoda > Insecta > Diptera > Culicidae > Anopheles > Anopheles epiroticus. The sequence continues at coordinate 224,566 of KB671169.1, read as the reverse complement.
GACCGCATGTGCGTGACTAACGCACTCTTGCGTACGATGGCACGCAGTGAACGATTTGCAAAATAAACAAAAAGTTCTTTCCACTCCCTCGGGAAAGAGTTACTCGGTTGTGCAGTGCGGTTAGGTGCAACGTTTGTGCTGCCCGTTTTTCTCTGGTACACATAAATTTTAGCACGACCATCGTAAATTGTGACCGTGGTCGATGCAGTTGATTAAAACTTAAAATACCGCTCACGTGATTGCGATTCTTTTGAGCGTTTGCATCTCCTGTTTTCTTAGCGCTTTCGTAGAAGGCAGAAAGGGGGCACACACTCTTTTTGAGCTTAGAGCGCAAACCGTTCTGACACTGTCGCCGTATGTGCACTTGCGCTAGGGAAGAGAGTTCGGGTGCCATCGGTCGGCTTCACGGTGAATGTTAATTAACTTATCGTTGACAACTCTTCACACGCCTATAATTGCCGTGTACGTGGCCTGGAACGGTACCGCGCGAGTGTACAGGGATGGGCTTTGGCTTTGTCGAACTGAATTCCTGCGTTTTATGGTGAGAAACGCGCGCACGGAACGATTGGGTGTGAGTTTTATTGGAATCTGTGTTGTAATACGTCATTTCATGGCTTTAGGCGACAGTATTTTGAACGGATGGATCGTTTATGTTTGCGTACGCTTGCTAGTAAAGACACTTTTATTTTGAAGACCAGAGAACAAGTACTACAGGGTACGATAATTACGATTACGATAATTTCACATTCCAGTGCATGTTTTGAATAGTTTGATGTTAATCACATACTTGTTTCATTTAATCAACATAATTTTAAAAACGTGGTGTACTGCACGCACTGTACGAAAAAATCAAACCGTACCAAATTTAAAAATTTTACTATAACTTAATTACCCATTTTACTCCATTATTAGGTGATTATGTTTGTACTACTTTGAAATTAATTATGATAAGAAAGACTTGACAATTTGCCGGTTTTTAAAGAGGCTATTGACGCTAGCGCCATCTTACGGAAAAGCCCAGAGGCCAAATTGCATTGCTTTTGGCAAATTGTCAAAGTGCACTATCTATGAAGTTAAAAGAATAAGTAATAAACATTTAAAAAGTTATTCAAAAAAAAAAAATCCCAAAACAAAAAGCAATAAATATCTTTATTTCACTGCTACCAGCCACAGCCGAGCGCTGTTTCATGGCCAATTAGTTAAGCCACACATCAGCTTCCCACCGAGGGATGCTCGGCGTGCCAACCGTGGGCAGCTCGGTTGATCATGAATTCATAAGACTTGCTCTGTGCCCGGCAGGCAAAACCGTCCTACCAGGACGTGCATTAAAGAGCGAAAGATGTCAACGACCGTCCCCGTTAATATGGCGTAACGAGCGACTGCACAGCTTTGCCCCGCGGTACCGTTTGCCTTGAACGCAGCTTATGTGGCATTAAATTGAAACATTCGTGGGCTTATGAGTGCGGGATTTACTACTGAGTAATAAGCTTTTTTTTTTGTTGGCCAACGTTTAAGTTATGATTATAGGTTTGCGCACCGGCGACTAGAGTGTTTCTTTGATTGTAAATTGTTGTTCAATACAACTTCCCTGCAAGCGATTGGAGCCTTTCAGTGTTGGTCCTTTTTAAAACGCTTTTTTTGGCAGTAATTAATTATGGTAAATCTCATTAGTTTGCTCGAGGGTGCAAAATCAAAGTATGAATTTCGACATGTTTCTACAACCGACAGGTCTGCCGCGACTGCCGTAAACCAGCGAATCATTCCGAGGAACGTTAACGAGTAAAGACTTCTGAAAAACTAAATAAATAAAAAATGTGTCGTCTGGGACGGTTAGCTGAGGCATGCGAAATTTGCATTAATTAAACCACAAATGTTCAACTGGTTTACGGAGCAGGTGAAGCAGGTTTCGCGCTTCTCTGAGGTTCGACTGTTTTTTTTTTTTTTTGGTGCGTCTTGTCTGTGTGATTGGCCAACGCTTATTAAGCATATATTTACGAAGTGTTGGACATGCTGATCGCGAGCTTCAATCTATTCGAAAGGAGAAACAGTCACGCTTAGCTAGTGCACAAATGTTGCGCTTTAAGAAAAAAAAGGTTGTTAACTGTTAACCAGCCAGGAATAACAACAAAAAAGCCCGTGGTGTCAGTGCTCGCGCAGGAAGCTCACAAAAAAGTTCACTAATGTTAGATGACTGGTTGGGCTGCCTGATCTCGAGCTCCTCAACGCCGGTGGTACCATTAAACGAACTACCCAGAGGTGCTCAACAGAGTTTTTGTGTTAGTCTTTAAAGGCTCTATCCATTTTTAATGTTGCGCTCGTACAGGAGGCGCCAGCACGGTTTTGTCTTCAAACTCTCACCCTGTCGACGGTTGCGGAAAAGTTAACACTGGGTATCGAGCTGGCAGAAATCCTTGGCGCCCGGTTAATGGCACTGTGTCTTCAGGGCGGCAAACGAAATAAAAACGCAAATGCACCCGGCCATTAGTGAGCTAACACACGCCCGGATCGCGTGTCCCCGAAAGAAGCATTGGCAGCGCATGGTCGTTTAACGAGCGTTGGGCGTCATTGGTTTCCCCTGCGCTTTAGCAGCTTTAGGCTCCTCCGGTGGGTATAGGCCCTGGAAGTTTTATGTTGCTGTTGTTGTTCGAGAATTAGAAACTACCCGTTGCCCGCGGGGTTCGATCAGTCATCGATCTCGTTGACATTCAAACGACGAAAAGAACAGAAACACCACCTACGGCCCGGTTTATGTCACGGTTTTTGGGTGAGGCCGACCGGGGTAGGAGTTTTAGTTTACAGCGGGCAGCGTCAGTCGAAAATCGTCATCGTTCGTCCGACACTGAAAACGTAAACCAAAACCGTTTGGTTTTTTTTCGGGTCTCCTTTCAACAGGTTTGCCGTTGACGGATTAGAACGTTTTGGGTGATCTAATGGGTGGATTGAATTACGTCAACCCCGTTTTTTGGTGGAGCAGTTTGATCTAGGAACGGTGATCTAGGTTGTTATTTCTCGTGTCTTTCTTCGGGTTCATGTTTTTAACGTGTACAAAATAGTTACCCAACGATGTCAAAGCTATTAATATTACTATTATTTTTTTTGCTCTTTTTTATCATCAACACTTTACTAAAGCAGAAAAAGACGTCGGTTCGAAATGGCATCATAAAGTTTACGATGATCAATTTAATTTTTGGTAGCTGAGCATGCTTCCCGCCAACGTACACTGTACTCTGCGCATTTTGTTTTACTAGTATCGAAAATGACAGTTAACAGTGCGGATCAACTGTCAAATCGAACGCGGCGACGGTGCAGTGAGCTTAATTTTTGTGCCATTTCTTTTCGATCCCGTTTCGGGTTAGTTTTCTGGGTGGATTTTTTATGCCTTGCCATTTGCTGAATGTCATCATGAGGATCCGAAGAAGGGCTTTGCGGTTTCTGCGCTGCGGCTTCACTGTGCGTCGCCGCCCGTGTACTAAGCGCACGCTGCGCTTCGGTGATGCGCTTTATTTGTTTTCTTTTGGCTGTTTGATTGTCAAAAAAACAAAGTTCCTACTCTACCATACACACACACACACACAAACACTGAATGGTTGCAAATGACTTCCCCTCTCTGTCCACGAGCTGAAGCATGCCCTCTCGTTCCCGTGTACTTAATCGCAATGGTTGCCCTCTGTTTCGTTATTTTTTTGGGGCTAAAGTTTTGTTTACGCTGCACGCGTTTCCTTGACAGCATCCCTTCGGACAGCTTTTTTTGTAGTTTTCGAAGGGGATAGTTGTGCGTTTGAAGGAGAGAGAGGGAGAGAGAAAGCAAAAAAAACTGCGAGCAAAAGAGCTTTCGAAAAAAAATAGACAACAGCACACCAAAGATCGGTCGTTGATCCCAAGAAGCCATGTTTCGACTGTCTTCTTGCCTCCTGCAAGACTTGCCCGAGGGCGATGTGGAGGTGTGCGTGTATATGCGTGCGTGTGTGTGGTTAGTGCTTACAGCTTTTTTGGCATGTCATTTCCAGTGTGTCCGGGCCTGGGGTGGTGCGGGAGGGAGCTTTTTCAGCATTCAGCAACTCTCATCAGCTCTTCGCACCTCACCGTCGCCGGCGGGCGCCCACCATCAACATTCTCCATCAGCTATAAACGGACACTTTTCGGACGTCGTTGGTGTTGTTTGTGGCGAAATTCTTTCGCAAAACGAGTTTTTTTTTCTTCCTGGCATCTTTCTGTCCCTTTTGAAGCGTTTCTTAGTTTTTTGTTGCTAAAAAAGAACAGGAATAGAGATGACGTTTTTGGGGGATAGCGACGAGCGTGTGGAAGAGAAAAGGTCAAGTGTGTGCCGCAGCATCCCCGACGGCGAAGATGGCGATGTGTTGTGTTTGCCGAAAAGATTGTGCAAGAATCCAGCGCAATGGCGAACAACCGACTTCCATCTTGCCGCGCGAGTTCGGAGACAGTTTTGGTGGTTGGGTGTTTTTTTTTCGCTTTGCATTTTTCATCGCCTTCGTTACTTTTGTGAGCCGGGGGAATTGTCTCCTCGTTTGTTGTGTTACGATTTCCCTTCATACCGTGTGTGTTTGCCTGTACGTCATACTTATACGTGCTTTAACGTCACCACAATCTTCTGTCCTCTGTGCCGGCATCACACCGACAGTTGCCTCAAAAGCCCACTCAATGAAAAGGATTTTGCCGCTTGCTTGCTGTGGCTGTAAAGTTGAGGAGAGTACACACACACACACACAATCAGAACGACACAATCGGATCGCAATGGACTGCCGGAGTGTGGAAGTACCGAAGGTGTCTTCACCGAGCAACATTGTTGCCCAAATGAAAGGTGCCCTGTTATATTTTTTTTTGCTGCACGGCATGCGACCTCCGCTTGTCTCTTCTTGGAGTTGAAGATGAAAAAAGGAACCAGCCGTTCCGCCACTTGATGGTGCTCAATTTGTGCTCAATTGCCCTTTGTGGCCGTTGTTATGCCCCTCTTCGGCAATATTCCTTCGGAGGGCGGGTTCTGCCTCGCTCGAGACTAAATTAAAGTACGGGCGTCGAAGGGATTGGAGATTGATAAAAATCAATAGGATTGTTCAATAGCGTGGCCGATGCTGCAACGAGCACTATTGTGTTGCCCTTTTCATCCTGGAGCCATGAAATGAGCGGGTTTGGTAGAGTCAATGATATTGAAGAACATACAGAGCTTTTAGTTGTCAAGCTTAATAGTTAGTGAAATTAATTTATTATGGTATCTTTCAAGAGCGCCTTTTAATTCATGCGTTTTTATTGCAGCAGTTAATGCTCATGTACTAGTAAAGCCGTTAAAGCTACGCACTTCCAGGGTCACACTTTACGATGGACTAAAGTGAGTGAGCGCGTCAGAAATTAGCATTTACGTTCAGGGACCCCACCGTACCTTGTAGAGTCAATCTTTCTCCTAGCAAACCTTAGAGACCATCAGCATCACAAGAGTGTCTTGCTCGGGTCTACTAAACGCTCGTTACAATATTTTATGGAATGGCAAGCGGGTGACCACCAAGCTGTACGTTAATCGAGCACATTACTGAAAACTACTGCTGCCCAATGAGTCGCCGATTTTGATGCAGCACACACACACACACGAGACGGGGGGCAACGAGAGATGCAAAGCACTGCCAGCTAGCACACACGGGCACGAATGTTTGCGGTTGTCCTCCGCGGCCGGAACAAGCAGAGAAGTAATGCGCTCGCAGTGATGGAGTGGACGGAAAAACGAGAACAAACTAACAAGCCGGGAATGGTTTGGTTTGTCCCGATGGAGTGGCAACGTTCGAAAGATGTGGAAGGGGTAGGCGAGTGAGTGCTCATTCGCAAACTGAATGAAGATACGTGTTGTTTGGAAAGGGTGCTCGTTTCTTCTTTTTTTTTTCGGCACAATGTTGAGGCGAATAAAAAAGCATAACAACAAGACGCTCCGCTCGGCGAATGCCAGTGCCAAGGTGAGAATGATGAGGTGCCCGCTCTAGAAGGCAGGAAAGCAAGGTGGAGCGAAGTGGCGCAGAGGGGAAAAATGCCATGCCATTAGATGAATTTGCGTCGGCATAAAGGCACAGCGCTACAATGAGCGCCCAAAGCAGCATCCAGCGCACGTAAAAGAGATGCGAGCGAGCATGGCATGCCGGTAAGATGGCCACCACGGTGCGATGAGTAAGCAGCATCTTGTGCCTGCCGCTTTTTTTCCATTCCACCCAAAACATAGCCATCGCCAATGAATCGGCAGGGCAAACTCCAGGGAGTGGAAAGAATGCGCAAAAGAAATGAGCATCATTCATTAAGAGCAACCAACCCGAAAACTGCCCGCGCACCAGCCGGCGCCCACTTTTGCTAATGCTAAATCGGCGCAGCTACAAACTGCACGGACAGTGCGATCGGGCAAGGCAACAGTCAGGCCCCATCCGTCGGCCACTGCGAAGCACCCATCGCACGAGCTAATGGGAGGTGAAGATCAAGGTATGATAAATCTGTCAAAGTGATGGGATAAAAATAGATCCCATTTCCTCGATGCGATTGTGCTCCGAGGGGCGATCGAGAGCTTTGAATTGGATTCGGTTTTGTTGTGGCCTTTAGGGGTTAACCGTTTTCGCTTTACATGTGATATGTTTATCACGCAAATTGTGATTTTATTTAACAGTAAAGCCATAAAATCAAATGGTGCAAAACATTACAATAAATGTATTAAATGAAAACACGGTCCAAGCAATATCAATCAGTGAGCGGTAGATAACATAAAACACATAAAAGGAACGAAAAAAAGGAAAGGCAAAAAGGGTACTTTAAAGCAGCGAATGAAACGAAATAAAATGTCACCGTGGCGGTGAGGCAAGCGATAAGAGAATGCAACCCAAATTGCAAAAAATTGTTAGTCCTTCCCAAATGCCATGCAAATCGCGGCAAAACGCCATTATTCGTTTCGACCCGGGGTTCGTCGCTTGCTCGGTGGTTGAAGTTTTTCATTCTGCCATCGTTAAGGACGGTGCGGCGTTACGGATGCTGTCCACTGTAACTGGCAAAGGTTAGGGTTAGCGTACCGATAAGAGCCGTTGCGTGTTTGCAAGACGTGAAAAGAATGAAAATGAGATGCAAAAAGCAAAACCTTTTCAAGGGAATGGCCAGTTCCGTTCAATTTAATGGGGTATGAATATTGTTTAAAAAAATATATTTTTAGCGTAATAATTTCTCCAATTGAATTTGTGGACTTACTTTTGTGTGTTCAGTCGGGAAAGCAGATAATCGGCTCCCCTCACACGCCAGCATACTTTGCGAAGGTGGAAGTATCCTTCGCTGTCGTGTCGTGGGAGGATAAAAGAAAGAACCGTGGGGAATGGGAACCTGTTCGAAATTCGAGAAAAAAAAAACAACAATGGATTGCCTTTTTGGAGGGGGAAATGTAACAGTTCATTCAACCCTATAACTAGTCACATGTAGTCTCAACCAATTCTGTTCGATCGATCGAGCATTCGAAGAGCCCTGTAGGGGGGGGGGGGGGGGAGGGGGTGATCAGACCAGTAAACGGATGGACCATTTATTTATGATTTTTCTTCTCCTACGTCTTTTGCCTGTGCCTTCTGCTCTATGTTTTGACTGTGTGCCCTGGAATCGAGATGGGAGTGGCCGTTACGAGTGGAAACTGGAAACTGAAACGATTATGGTAACGACTGTGTCAAAAAGCTGTCAGAATAGTTTTAAGGGGAATTATATTTTTCCTGTCCCACCGAGCTTGTGTCGCTCGTTCTGTCCCATCCCGTCCCGTCCCGATTGGTTGTGTATTCCGTTACGTTTTTTGTTACACACACACACACATTGTCCCATTTTAAGATGTAAATTGAAAAGGAAATCTCATCCCAAACAGCAGTGGAAAGGCATTTGATAAAATGCTGAAAGAGTAATTACGGGCAGAATTGATTGTTCCTAATAAAAGACTCGATTATGGTGCTGTCCAGTCGAAAACTGCCCGCGGGTCGTTGTTTGTGTGCCGGAGGAGAACTTTTGTTTTTGTTTAATCTTTCGAAAGTTTATAAAACATGTTTCCCTTTTTTCCATTGCTGCATTGTGCAAGTGTGGGTATGATTTATTACACACAATAAAGTTTATCTCACCGGTGAAGGGTAGAGGAATGACACAGAGTGCTTCAGTTTCTTGATGGAAGCGCTTTCTTATGCTTCAACAGCGTACTGCTGCTTCCATTATCAACGTTATCAAACCTGTTGTGAGCGATGCTTGGGAACATTAAAAATCGATTAACCAACTCGGGTTAATTGTAGAGCTGCTTCCTTAGTGGGCTGAATGCTTTTCAGTGTGAATTCATTAAAATGTATCATTTAAATGTATAAATTTAATTTTTTATTTGTTTAATGGTTTGTTTTAAATAATGCTCAAAATAAATTGATATTTCCAGTTTTTCAGTATCTTTAAGCTCTGTATGTTGTATAGCGGGTCACTAAAACTATCGGAACATAAATATTGTTAAAAATAAATATACTTTGATTGAATTTAATACTTTTCATATCTGAGGGCTAAGAATGAACAGTATTTATTTTTCGTCAAACTCATTACGTTGGAAATTATTAACATCATAGCTTCAAATCACAAATATCAAACCCCTGTGACATAGCTCTAAGCATTTTACAACTGATACAACAATATTTTATGTAAAATAAAATTAAGCTTTATAAAATTTAATGACATTTACAATGCTTCACTTCAGTAATCATTGCATGTGAAACAATTTCATTTTTAAAATGATTGAAGAGTAATCAGCTTCAACTCGGTCACAACGATTTTCTTCATCTCAGAATCAGTTTCCACTGCAACTGGATCTCTTTGTGTTCCTTGTAGCGTTCTCGTTCAGCGAAGATCTCGAACACGTTTTAAATTTTATCCTTAATTAATTAAATCCTTTATCACGATTCTGTACAAATATTCTTATCTCCGTCTGATTTTAAGACTTATGCTTCAATAAATACGAAGAAAAATGTGATGAAAATAATCATTTTTGCTCATACATCCTCGAAGCGAGACTCCACTACTCAACGGTCTTTTTACCTTTTCAAACTCGTATTTGCCAATGACTTCAGTATACGCTGTGCATGGACGAAATCAATTCTCCACTTACATGGTCGAAAAATCCAATTACCAAAAGAAAAAAATACAAAACTTATGCATTGGCAAAATCAACCGCACATAAGATAAGCATAATTTATACACCTTTTATTTCTGTGCACTACCAAAAACGCTGTACCGATCCGGCAGGAAAACACACGGTTTTATGAATTCATAAATTCATAGCCCTCGAATTCCCGCGAGATCGAGCACAGGACTTCGTGTTCCCCGATACGAAAATGGCCAAAGGGAAGCCGGATCCTCCACCATCCTTAATGGTGAGAGGAAACGCAAGCAAAAAAAAACGGCACACAACACCGAATTGCTTTTCCAAAACCCATTCCGTACCTTTCGTCCAACGCTGTTGCCGGGCAGATAACGGACATGACAATCGAAGTTGAGCAAAAAAAAAGGGAAGAAACACACTAGGGGAAAGTGGAGGCAGTGCTGTGGAGGTTGGAAAATTTATTCTTCCTTCCAAAAACGCAATGCCGCGACCGAACGTTTCGTGCACGAGTTGTCCGAAATGAAAATCTTTGCATGGTTCGCTTTTTCGGGTCCCTGTCCGTGCCGGGTTAGCGTCGCGTCGCGATCGACGGCCTGATGCAGCCGTGCTGCGCGGGAGAGATATGCACACCACGTTTCCCAATGGACACACAAACGGCCCCGGGGGCCCCGAAAGTAGAGAAAAGGGGTTACCCCGGGCATGGATGCGCTGTTATCCTTTCCCAAGCGAACGGTGCGCCGATCTCGGCGTGCAATCGGTTCCCTTTTGCCCTGCTGCAGTTCGTTTAGTTTTGGAATGGTGTTGCCCGCACTAAAAGGATGTTCACGTTTGTGGTCCAGAAAGTGGAAAAGAAGGAACAACGTAATACCACCGATGGGCTTATTATTCTTTCGCGGTTCGACTTCCTCGGTGAAACGTGCACTGTGTCGCGGGTTTTGCTTTGTTTTCGCCAGCGCGATGGATGATGATTTTGGGGTGGCGCAGGAAGCGCACCAGCAACATAGCAGAAGGGTCGGAGGGAAGGAAAGAAGGAAGTGGAACAAGCTGATTCCATTTCGTGTAAGCGAAAAATTCGAAAATTGTAAATTTGGGCCCGTACATATTTTATCGAACGACAAACCGTCCGCGCGATTGCCATCCGGGAGGACGACATTGCAGCATCCCGAAAAAAGCACCGGCAACCGTACACCCTGAGAATGAGCGGAAGGGGTCCCAGTCGGGAACGGGTCATCGGGTCGCGCTGTGCTGCCAGCAATTTTCTTCACTCACATCCCTGCCTGCCCTGGATGTTTCTTCTGCTTTCTCAGTGGTATCGATCAACCTCAACACGATTTCACCCCCGTTGTACGGTGACGTGTTATTTTTGGCCTTTTGCGAAGGGTTTTTCAAACTCCGCTCGGTGTGTGTGTGTGTGGGTGCTGTGTTTATTGTGGCTGACCGGCGAAGGTTTTATTTTATTTTCCTTTGCCACCCTACTGCTATTCCCTGTGTTCCACCTTTGCTGCCGCACCTCGACACAGTGGACACGGTACGGATTTGGTTTTGGTTTGGGATGCGATGTTTGTCTTGTCCTTCTGCAGCCTCTCGCCTCGGCCGTAAGCTGTCGTTGTCGCGCACGGAATGCTGCCGCTGCTGGTACACAGCCCCCATCTCGATTCGTTCCGCGATCGGCCGTTAAAAGTTCTGCTGTCGGTCGGTGGTCGGTTCGGTCGTTCGGTGCGTCCAATAAATATTTACAACCCTTATAAAGAAAGTCTAAACATTCAAAGAGAGGTGGGAAAAAGATGGGTGAAGGAAAAACGAAGAAGATGGTTGATGTGAGCTTTTTTTTTTTGTAGAACTACCACTCGCTTTTGGGCTGTGACAGTTGTACGGAATCATGAGATTGAAACTTTGTTATTTTTTTATGCATTTATCAAAACTAAAATCAGTCACACATTGAAAGCTCGAATAATGAAATGTTGGGTTCTCACCATACAACTTTTACTTCTAATTAGGAAATGTTTAAATTTCAATCCAAAATACAACCTTTCTACAGGAATGGTTTTTAATTTATTTTTTTTTATTTTTTATGTTTGCTATTGCCGGTTTCACAACAAATTATATAGCAAAAAGATCTGGCCGTTACTATCGAAAAAAAAATAGCAAAACGGCTGTTGTTAATGTATAAGTTAAAAATAGGAAAATTTCAAGCTGTAACGATCTACGTATAGATAGAAATGAATTTCAATTTTCTACCTGATGCACTATGTCAAGTAAGGATTCGTGAAAATGAATTAAATTAAGTAATATTTGGAATCGCTTAGATGCTACATTTAAAAGCAACTCTAATCAACAGAGGAGAACTAGTTTCTTTGTCATTTTTGTAGACTTTAATTGAACAAAACTCTTGTATAAAGGATTTTCTTCATTCATCTTAAGTAGTTTAGTGCTTTGAGAAAGGATGACACTATAGAACAAACCATAAAACACATTCAACAAGTCCATAAAACACATTCAAAAAAATAATTGTTTTGTGCATTAATCATTTTTAAATTCCGTTAAAATGGCCAGATTGAAATGCTATTTCAGTGTTAATTTATTTTCAAGAAAATAAAGAGCTATAGTACGCAACAAAATAACCGGAAATGTTAGAAAAAAAACTATGTTCCTTAAGTGTAATTTGCGATCGTTTTTCTACTACTTTGGTGACAGTCTATAGCAATACTTACATGTTTATGGTAGTTAAAATATATAAGAAATTGAAATACTGCTACCAAATTGTCCGTTAAATTGTTCTGTCAAAAAGGTCAAATGTTCAAAGATATGTATTTCAACGCAGTGACGTTTTGGTTGAAAATGTTAAATGTTGGTTTGGTTGAAGATGTTCAAAGATGAAAGTTAAAAATGCATTTAAAAACAAACTTCAGCAACTAGTTCATTATTTTGTGTTTCATAGTGAAGGATGACAAAACAAATCTACGTGTTTTGAAACACATTAGCATAAGACTTACAGTCTCATTCAAAATTAAAATTCTAAATGTCGAATTTCAATACTTGATTTCATATTTCATTGAACATTTCCCATCGCCACTTCGCTACCATGGGTCTCAAAGGATCCCGCAATTTAATTACCGTAATCTTTTAGTAGGTTCCCAAATTATGAAGTACATTTCGGGGGTTCTGCGGTCTCACGACTTTCGGCTGAACCCAGGTGAACCGATTTCCAATGGCGGAAGGTATTAATATTCGATTACAACCGGATTCGCGAATAAAAATGGCGGTCGGAGCACAACCGCAAACACGTTTAATTTTCGAACCCTTCTTCCATTCCATACACCCAGCAGGGTTTGCCGCTCCAGTGTCTTGGGTCATACGGAGGGAGAGAGAGAGAGAGAGAAGCCGCTTGTTTCGAAAACTTCCCCGGGTTTGGGGTGAAATTTTCCTCATTTATCTACCGCCTGTCCCCGGACGGTCTCGCAACCACTTGCCAGGATGGCCCATTAGGTAGCCTCGGGCGGTACTCAAAAACGGATCCGTCCGTCTCCGTGGCGTGCTGCGAGCAGGCCGGTCCCCGTTTTCCGCTCCCGCTCAAACAAACCTCCCCATTCCATCCGTGCACAACGGGGTGTGGATGATGATAAATTATATAATGGAACCCGTGTGTGAGTGTGAACCGTCCAAAGGCCAAGGGTTTGGCCCTGACCGTGATGCTGCTGCTGCTGCTGCTGCTGCCGGGGCACGATTGGCAAAAGAACTTTGGCCACCGCGGACCATCGCGCGCTCCAAAAACGGATGAAGTAGAACCCCAAATGGGGAGCGAGCTTGGGTAACGGGATACCGTGAACCATGTACGTGTGAGTGTGCATGCGTACGTGTGTCAGACGAACAGGGAAGGGGGGGGGGAGGGGAGGGAAGGCAGCAAGGAGTTGGAATCGAATTATCATTATTTTGTTCTTTCGTTTCGTTTCGTTTCCATTGGTTATTTTCATTTAATAATGATTGTTGACGATTAGTATGATTATGTGTTTTTCTCCTCCTTTGCTACGGAGTTGCTCTCGCTTGAGCCTTTGAGTGAGATGCTCAGTACGAAGCAAAGAACCTATCTTCACCCCAAATATTCTTTCCAAAAAAAAAAACTTAGAATCTGTTTTCCATTCCCAAAAGAGGCTGGGAAAACTGGTTCAGAGATAATGCATCGATGCTGTTGCAGCATCACTAATACGAGGGACCTGAGAATGAGGGAAGTAAAAAACAAACCGTAACCTAAGCTTTATTGCTTACTGATCCCATCAAAGATCATGTCGTGAGGATTTGGGCACTTCCTTCATTAAAGAGAAGAAAGCAATGTTTACGGCAAGGGTATGCTGTTTGGCTAAACAATTGTACCCATTTTCCTGAACAAGCGACAGGCTAATGAAACAACGGCGGGAGGTTTTCCTATTGAACCACACACCATACGACATTACGCTGGATGAGCGTCATTTGTTTGTAACTGAGCACCCCGCCAAGAGCTATTCAATCGCAACAGCGCACTTACTTCATTTATGTTTATAGATTTTTCACCGGGCAGACAGCGGGCTACATGGATGGCGTGTTACAAACGGCTGTACATGCCTCACAATAATAGTACACGCGACCAGGGACAATGCAGATCTCTTTGGGATCGAGCACCATTTCCATACCGGGCAGGCACAAATCCTGATCCCGAACCCGAATGCCGTACCAGCCCACCCGATAGACCCAACCCGATACCGGAGCCCGAGCGCAAAGCCGTTGTGATTAAATTCTTCAGAAAGCCACCAAGACAGCGGCATTCGGTTACACGTGCTCGTGCCCCGTAATGGCTTCGGTCGATCGTAAAATGACACTCGATCGCGGGACGCCATGCAGCGGAATAATTTATGCACACTAGGGTCACCCCCTTCCCTTTGGGCAACGCTTTCCATCCCTCGAAACACCCACAAGCGACGGAAATGGTCTAGTTCGCTTATGGTACAGACTCTTTGAGTCAACTCGAGCACTAGGATGTGGAGGGCTTAGCACTATCTAATGAGGACAGTACCCCGAATGGATGGGCCGGCTCGTGCCATGCTTAAGGTATTGCGTGGTGTGTGCCTCCGAGATCGGGACAGACGAACAGCACCGGTGATAAATGGCGTTTTCTGTAACAGGATGTGCGATTATTTGCGACTAATGAAGCAGTTTATCGTGGAGTTTTTTTTTTGCTGAAGACGATAGAAAGGACTGAGAGCAGTTTTACAATCGCGTGTGGAATGAGCACCGTTCACATTTGGGAGCATTCTGTCGTTTATCATTTGTCAGGCAGCAATGCTAGATGGGGTTGGAAAGTTAGGTAAATGGCGTGAGCGTAACAATAGCTTTCTAGGTGCTAGCTTTTATCCGATCTTTGTGATTGAGATGTCGGGGCAGAGGAATTATGATGGTTAGTCACCGATTCTGTTTCAGTGCGTACTGCATTGCTGCAATAAGTTCTCGCTATAACGGATTGCACACAAACGGTGCTCTTGCAAGTTGTATTATTTTTACAGAATTGAATCGCGTGATTGTTTTGAGGGCTCAGCAACGATTTATACTGACTCCAATTTGGTCCAACTAACAATAATGTATAATGTTTATATTACGTCTATGACTCCTGTTTTGAAGTACTAATCCAAAATATGGATCATGAATTACGATCTGATTAATCTTTTAATCATGTGCAATAGAAAGAAGCTCGAAAAAAACATTCGTCTCGTATGAATCTGTTTCAAAAGAGATAGAGAAGGCACTACAATGATGAGGTGCATGTACTGGATGTCGATCTCTCTTACGACAGACCAAACTCACAATGCTGCAGCGGATTGTTCATTCACGATGCGGCGTAAACGATCTTACAGTTCCATCCTTTCGAATTCATCTTAGTCTTCTTTCCCATCATGAAATATCTTCTATATCTGCTATATCTATAAATAGAGCAATATACCCGATCAGTATTTTTGTCAAACCTTTTTCGCTTGAAGTCTCTAACCCAGGGTAATAATTGCACGCTATTTGTCGCACAGCATTCGGATTAAAAGCTTGGTAGGATCTTTGCATGACCAGATGCGCTCAGATCAGTCCATGTTCTGTTCTCGTGATACCTTTACTAAGAAGCATCTCTAGGGATATAGATTCCAAAACTATAAATTTTAGAATTTCAATACATCTTGAAATCTTACCAATTATACTTGAACATATGTTGGCCAATTTTCCGTAGTCAATTCGTTCACCGTCCTCATAAACGCTTATTTTAGCATTGTCAATTCTATTTAGGACTTGCAAAGAACCAAACAGTAATGCGTAATGTCAATCTGAGAGATAGAAATGACGAAACCAGGATAGTATGAACAAACAGGATATTACAACGGTGCATTTCTACAGAAGCTTTTTTTATGCATTTTAACGCAACTTGGAAAACTATGTTTTGAAATCTCTTTATGAAAACGCATTGAACAAGATGAATATAAAAAAACAAAAACTTGTGAAGCCTTCATCATATGGAACTAAAACGAAACACGTGCATTTACTATCCGTTAAATTTAAAAATGACGTTACTCGCCAGTTCGTGATCGCAAACGATGATGCCAGCTCGGAGTGAACGAATCTGCACCGCACGTTCGTCTCTACCAGCGATCCACACATACACTCACCACCAATGCCAAAGAGCCTTGTCGGGACGTGTGTAAAGGCAAGCGGGTGGAAGGCAGTTCCAGCAAAAGGGTAGAGAATATCAAAAAGTGGTACTTGGATTTGATTTTGTTAAAGCCACTACAGCCACCCCGGTCAAATGCACAACCGAAACCGTGTATCAATACCGATACCGTCGTTCTTTCCTGCCACAGCCCTGCCACAACCGGTTATCTCAGGACGAATGGGGGTTAGTGGCGAACAACCGAGGGCCCGACAAAAAGTGGAAGAAAACAAACCGGCCCAAAAACAACCGTCCCGAAAGCCGTTTAATTTACATCAACGTGTATGATTTTTTTCCTGGGGTGGGATATTCAAAAAAGATTTGATTTTTATTCTTCCTCTCAAAACGATCGGTGCTGCAGCGGTTGCTGGTGGTGATTCTGCGCTTCGGATGCTGGCTCGAACCGGTTAGGGCGCGAGGGCGCGATACGATCCGCTCGAAACCTCGAAACCCACCACCACACGGCGCTAGCAGAAGCAGGAGTGGTCGAGCTAGTTGCGTGCCTGTCTCTGTGTGAGTGTTTTTTTTTCGTTTTGTTTTTTGGGACACATTGCAAAACTTTACCGAAGGGGTTTTTTTCTGGCACCTGGCTCCAATTACCATTCGAAACAAAACGTGGACTGGCATTTAGAGGTGGAAGCAGCGAGTCGAGAAGCGGGAAACAAAAATCTATTGCCCCCGGGACACAGTTTCATCTATTTCGGCTCGATGTACGCACACCTTCAAGACTAAGTGTGCGTACGTACCGCAGTACAGAGTCGAGCCGAGAAGTACGATCTTCTCTAACCTAAAAATAAAAAAGACGCCCTTCAAATGAGACTATTAAAATGTGCAAAAATGTTGGACAAAAGCGCGCCAACCCGCCAAGCCTTCCCAATCGGCAGCGAATTGGAGTGGAACCGAGTCGGCGAAGATTTCGAGCGTGCCAGCGACGCTTGCAAAGCAAAAAAAAAAACAGCAAAAGAGCTTTGAAAAAAATTATGATGATCTAAGTGTAAGAGCGCTTCGTAAAACAAAACAGGATTTCAACTAGAGAGACTGAAGGCACCGACCGAAGGGAGAAGACGGTGTCCGTGGTATGCGCGGCTGATCAGGTTTTTGGGCACAGCCCCTAGAAGTGTGCTAGTGTTTGTGTCCGCGTGCGTGTGTGTGTGTGTGTGACTAGCAATTTCCAAACTTCTCAAACTTCGATCTTTGTGCGTACGTTTCCATAGGCGTTCTCTGCTGCTGCTGCTGCTGCTCCGGCCAGATTCTGCTTGCTCATGGCGTGTTGGAATTTTGGAAGGCTTGTGCCTTTTTTTCTTCTTCTACGTGTTTGAATTTCGCTTCCTCTCCCCGTTTCTCCGCACCTCCCCCACCACCCCGTTTCGCGTCCTTAGTGAAGGTAGTGGTCACCGGGTTTTGTGGTTGCACCGGAGAAGACGAGGGAACGATCGACGAAACGACCACGCTATGTGGCGATGTCCGTTCGCTTGATCACGTTCCTGTACAGGTGTGTTTGTGTGTGAGTAAGTGGAGGAATGCGTGCACAAACACCATCCCAACAGGTACAGGTTAGGCTAAGCCGACGTGTACGCAAGGGTACAGGTTACAGCCGGGGCGAGCAAGCGCAACCGCAAGCGGGCATGGCCCGTGTGTCGGAGGTGGTTACGGATGAGGGCGAAGAAGAACGCCGCACACGCGTGGTCGCAGCCTGGCTCCGATCGGCCGGATCCGCTCCGGTGTGAGTCAGTTCACTGTTGGCTGTGGAATGGTGCGCAAGTGTGCCCGCTCGCTTCGGTGGGTCGTCCCAGAGCGAGCTGCAGTCAGCGCTAGTTAAGTAGTGGCCATCGTGGTGGTAGTACATAAGGTCTCCTTACCATCGTACCCGGTACAACGCTGCTGAAACATTTTAGTGTGCTCCTGCTGGCCAGAACTCGAGCTGTGCGTTACGAAAGCCAATCAATTATAAGTGATCATCATCCGTCCTATCCGTTATGCTTCTAAAAGACACTGAAAAGAGCGAGAGAGAGAGAGAGAGTCGTGGAAGTTAACAAAAGGTGTTAATTTGGCATTAATCATTAGTTGCAAACAGTGGCGAAATAGTACGAACAAGCCCAAAAGGCTTGCAGGGATGTAGAGAAACACTAGCGAAAGACACTTAGAAGCACTTAGTCACGTACGAGGGAGAGTAGTGAAGCGAAAACGTGTAAATTAGAACGATCACCATCGTATGGTCAGTAGCCAACTTCCACCACCACCACTACCATGCCATCATCACCATTTTGGCGCGATGTTTCAGTAGAAAAGAGAAAAAAACACTCCCTGCCTCCGAGATCTTTGCTCGATCTTCTTTATCGGCCATTTGCAAGGGGCCATCGGTGCTCTCGGCGCTGTTTGTTCTAAGTATTAGCGCGCCATTTCCGATCGAGCTTCGTGCCCGCACCACCGTTTCCACGAGCGGTGTACCACACACCACCTGTTGTTTTAGGTTCTTCTTTTTTTTCTATTGAGAATGTTCAGGAGGTAAGCAACAAACGAAGACAGACCACAAAAAAGAAGATGAATCTTGCTCGTTAGACCATTAGATCGCGCATCAGTTCCAGCGTGTTGGAGCTGGAGGTAAAACAATAATGAGGCTCAACAGAGGGCACCTCTCAACACGTTTTTGCCGCGTTTTGGCCGTCCGTCATTAGATGGTCAAGAAACGGCTCGGGTCAAAAGCTAGCTCTAGCCCAGCGGGTGAGGGTAGTACAGTGCAGAGGCCACTAGGCGGCCAAAGAAAATAGGGAAGAGAGGAGTTCGTTCATTCCGTATCTTTTTTTGTTACCTTAAATACTATTTGTTCTATCTTACTTCACTTTACGAAGAGGGAGAAGGTCTCCGGTGAGACAGAGCGCGAACTGCCGAAAGAATTGAAAGAGTGTTGATATCCACTTCTTCATCCGTAACGCAACCTACGCGGCCTACGTAGGGTACGGAGGGGAAACACTGGTCAAGCGTGCCGTGAAACCGAAGAAGGCGAAAGAGGGAAGGAAGGTTGGTAACAAAAATGTGAGTTTCTCACTCGACCGACTTCCGTCAAGTTTTGGGCCGACAAGTTTGGAGAGATCATCGCGCAGGAGGAAAGGCGTCCACCACCACCATCATTCTCTACGCTGCCTGCCGCAGGTGAGTATGGCCATTTTTGTATTCCGCTTTTCTTGTAGCTGTGTAAGTAGGAAGTTTACTAAGCGGGTGTGTGTTTGTGTGGGCTGACCCGATCGCACAAAAAAAAGGTTTGAAGTTCTTCATTTTTTGGTTCTTAAAATGCCCCTGAACGTCCGACAAAGGAGCGCGCGTCTGAGCGTTGTTCTACGATTCGACGACGGAAATAGAAAACTTTTTGAGCGAGGTCTCGATAAGAACACGGAACATGTACTTGCCAACTTTTAAAGAAAAGCGCAGGCTTTTATCAACCATTTTTTTTTGGGGAGGTGTTGCAGGGTGGTGTTCCGGTACAGAGTAGATGATGTCGCGTTGATGTCTTCCAACGTAAAATTGAACGGTATAGATAATGTCAGCAGCGACGCATGTTGGCAGATAGGAAGGTCATACCAAAGGAGCCGCAACGTGAAACATACGGGTTGAAACATCCGCCTGGTACTGCTGTAACAAGAATGATAACAATTAATCAATTTTGGCTTTTAATGGTAAAGCAACGTAAGAGGATCGCTTCCTTAAAATAGCTCTGTATCACTTTTGAGGTGATATAACGTTCCCTTCAATTAACTTCGAATCAAACCATCCCACGGAAAACTAACCTTTGTATAAAAAGCGACGTACCTGTGTAGCGCAAGGACGGCACGAACCCAAAATCAGCTCAAGGATGTCGTTGTCCATTTTTCGACAAAATCAAACGATTCGACCCTCGACGCTCGAGGTGTTCGCATAATACGTTTGCCGAGGTCTTGCAAGGTCTTTATTAAGCTCGCCTAATTGGTAATTGTCCGGTCCGAGCCGCGACGTGCAGCGAGCAGAGAAGGGAGGAACGGCTTCATCACCGGCCACCAGACAAGGTTGTGCAGCTTCAAGCTTTTATGCTACCGAAGTTCTCTTTCCCACCGTAGCTGTGATCGTTAGTTCCATTCGATCGTGCATTAGAAAGACGGAAAGAGAAGATAGGTACTGTAGCAGAGCGAGTCAAACTTAGCGAAAGGCCGCTCGATCCAATGATTGATGAAAATTGGTGCCTTTTTGGCGGACGAATTTCGAGGGATGAGGAGCTTTCGTCCACGCAAGTGCCCATTTACTTCGTTTTGGAGATTGTGCCACCGTCACATGACTGAAGATCGAATTTCGGGTGGTTTTAGTATTCCGATCGTGGTACCGATTGTCTTGCTGCCTCACATACCCACCCAAGATGTCCAGGTGCGCTTTTACACCGTCCCAGCACAAGAATCAACGTGCCTACGCTCCCACTCTCCGGTACATTGATTGGATCATGCGACAGAGGTATGGATGACCCGAGGAACGGAAGGTTTCCATCGGCATATGGTTACGCCATGCCGCCGACCGCTGGCCGGGTGCGCCCGGTTTGCGTAATGCAAAATATTAAAGTGGAATAAATCCGTCCCGCCGTCCATCCTCATCTGGAATGCATAATGTGTGCTCCGCCGGCTGGGACGTGCCGTGCGGTAAAAGATGTGCCTTTAGCAGGGTTTTCGGGCTAGTGTGAGTTTTTGGCGGGTCTCGATTACGATTCTCCGCTAGCGATTACGATTCCTCATTGCTGATGCGAGACAGTCCTCCATACATCTTTTATGAGTTGAGTGAAACCTGAGTGCACAAGGCAGTCATGATTCTTTGTAGTTGCCCGGGAACCCCTAGGGTCCCAGCCGGCTGGGCAGCACCAAACATTGAAGAGTTGTGGTCGAACGATGGTAACCGTTTCCCTGCTGCTGCTGCTGCTCGCATATGCAGAACAATGCAGAACATGTCCTCAAACCTACATCCCGCTGACGGTGCAGCAGCATAGACAGTACCGCGCGGGGGTCGCATGAAAAATGAGCTCGCCTGTTGCCGTCTCCTGCGCTTTTCACCTGTACTCACGCACCGGTACACTGCGTGCATGGAATATAATGCGCAAAGCAACGCAGGTAATAGAACGGTAAGGTGAACAGACCGCACCGGGAAAGGGAAAACCTCCCGAGAGACAAGCAAGATGGCTTCGTTCCCAGAAAACACAAAAGTGCAACAGGATGTTGACGGCTGCTGCTCTGTCCGGGACTTATGGGGGGAGGTTGTTGCGACGGAAGAAACCTTTCACAACGACACAAAAACCCTCGTACCTTTTCCCAAATGATTTTGTGAAACAAATAACGCCAACGTCCAGACAAATGGAGGGCGACGGTGTTAAAAAAGCTGTAGTCTCATGTTCTAATGGAATCCTAAAAGGGTAAAGCAGTATTTTTTCAGTGGGAAAAGACAACCCGCGAAGGAAGGTAAAAGGCAAGCAGCAACGGTCTCGAAGCCTTAGACAGTACATCCCGCGTGTGATTTGTTTTTTTTGCCCTTCCGTTCTTCTTAACGGATAATAGATACAGATCCTTGAGCCAAGGATACCCAGCCAGTCTTGCTCGTCAGCGAGGGAATGGGAAATGACCGAAAATTAACTTTGTGTGTAGTGCGTTCCTAACCAAAAAAAAAGAGCAAACGGTCTAAGCAGGTAGCAGGTAAATCGGGCAGGCAGACGCATCATTAAATCTTGCCAGCATCGTGATCGTAAAACCGGCACTCTGCACCTTTACGATCAAGATCACCCCTGGCTCTCGTACGGTGCCGGAGGGGTTTTGTATGTGCGTACCTGATCCTCGTTTAGCATTCCCCTCTCAGCAAAAGTCAGTTTTAATGTGGTCCTAAAGATACAACAGTTTCCAAAAGAGAGATCATTTCCTGGAATTTCCGACACCAATCTTGGCGGGATACATTCTGCAGTTTTCAGTAGGCCGTTTATTACCTGCTCCGGCAACTGTGGGAGTGGAAATGATTGACGGTATACGATCATCCTTTTTTTGTTATTACTGTAGGTTATAACTAGCGACAGGATACCTCTTAAAAGGGATTAGATTTCGACGATGACTGCACAGGTTCAGATTGCAGGCAAACTTTCACAATTGCGCCAACCATCTTCAGAGTAGTCTTTGCGTTCGTTTTTCCTGCGTCACTAATAGGGTCTTGACCCAGGGAGTGATTTTTGAAAAAGGGACCACTTCCCACGATGTCTAGACAGCGGCAGTATGATTGATTCGTTACGATGATCTGACACTTTGCCTGTCCACATCAGCTCTGAGATCCGGCGAGGCAAAGCACAATGCCATATCGGGATGCATCGTACATTTGTCGTAAGTAATGCGTTCTGAACGAATTCTGAACTTTTATTGACGTTACCGTGTGATGGATGAGTTGTAGATCTTCGAAAAGATCAAGATCCTTCAAAAAAAAAACGAGTGACCCTTACACTGGAATGAGTATGGCCGACGTGCAATTCGTTTGTGATTGTGATCTTACCAAAGTGTTCTGCGTGTTCGGTTTAACCGTAGAAACCCATTCTATTACCGTCCATTGAACCTGAGGTGAACCTGAGGGTGTTGTAAACGAGACCAGGTGGTCATAAATATCTTTTGGCCCGAGTGTAGCTTGTTTTTCTGCTCGCTTCTGACAATCTCCAAGTGGGTTTGGTCAATCGCCTTTTACTACCAGTAAACTCAAGTTATAAATGATCACGAACGTGTAGCAGACAGTAAGCGAAGGGAAGCGAGGAACGAGGCTG
The DNA here is from genome assembly GCA_000349105.1 of Anopheles epiroticus. Classification (NCBI taxonomy): domain Eukaryota; kingdom Metazoa; phylum Arthropoda; class Insecta; order Diptera; family Culicidae; genus Anopheles; species Anopheles epiroticus. The sequence goes on along the minus strand of KB671169.1, from coordinate 201,940 downwards.
GTCACACTGGTGACTCTTGTGTGATCTGCATACTTAAGCATACTACCCTGCCACCATGGACGGTGATTTGCAGAAATATCAACTACACGGTAGTGTACCACGATTCGATTCGTGACACGCTGGCGGTTTGAAGCGTGTTGCTCGATCATCGCCCACGGAAAGCGGGGTGCTGCCGTTCTTGGTGCGCCAGGCAGCAAATAGTGGTCCATGCGCGTGGGCTAACCACCCAACAGGGGGTGATCTCGCGAAGGACAACACGGTAGAACTAGCAATTAAACCACTGGGGCGAAGATCGTGCCGAGATGGCCGAGAAAATTCAAGTCCACTCGATCAATCACACACGCACGCACGATTGTCTGGGCGCGGTGACGGACGCAACACCCCACTCCATGTCATCACGAACTGTGCGCGAACCTTGAGCCACGGGGCGAATGTGAGCTTTTACCGATCAAAAAACCTTACGTCCAGTAAGTCCACGTAAGATCCTTTCGTCTTGGAGGGAGATTTTTCATGAATGAGAGATTGCTAGCGCGAGTTCTCTTTGATTATTTCTTTGCGGAACGTCTTGCAAGGTATGCTTTACCTGATGGAATTCATAGGAGTACTTCGTCCACGCTGTTTGCATTACGGTATGTGTCTTATAACAACGACGTGTGAATTCGTCACTCGAAGTTCCAAAAGCCATAGGAAGTGATTCAAAGCGTACATCCCCTCTCCTACACATTTCCTACGCAGGCCGAGTGTGAAGCGTAGGATACACGGTACTGACCCTCTTGTGTACCATTGAAATGGTGCCGTGTCTGTGTAAACGATGACGACAGCTGTTGAATCTTAATTGCTCAGTGGCCTGTTGACTGAGATCTTCCCGGAACAGCGACATCATCATAATCGTCTGCGATCGTGCCGTGACCATTTTAGTGGATCCCTAGCCGGAGTGAGTGAACCAGTGCAACCAACCGGCATACCATTGTGCTCTCTAGCCCGCTGACTCATAAAACGTGCGTCGTTCGGTTTCCTGCGACACGTATCGCACAGTTCACAGTGGCGGCGTTCGCCATATTTGCCTTTCGATTACATCCTGTCGTATAAGGCAAGGACAAGTGCAAGTGTGTCGCGTGCATGGTAGCTGGAAACGCTTTCAATACCCGTTTGCCACATTGTAACCGTACTGAACAAGGCGCCATCTGCAAAAAAAAAACGAACAACAAAAACGGGCACCGGGCGGAAAGGTGACAAATGTTCAGAAGCTTTATCTACCACCACACCATCCATCAAAAGCATCAGTTCCAGCCTGACCGACTGGCTTGAAGAAGCTGGTCAATTAAAAAGCAGTCAACAGCAGTTTGCTTCCCACAGCGAGCCCGTCACAACGGGAAAGAATCATTTTCCCAGAGACACACCACGCACCACCACGCACGCGGAATGACACATGATCGTGGTTGGTAATTACATTCCGTTTTGTGAAAGTAGACATACCCACACACATACGGGGCAAGAATGGAATTTCGTGAGCTATTTCCCTTGGCTAACCTTTTAATTTTCGGCCAACAACAAAAAAAGGCTGTTCAAGTTTCCTGGTCGCAAAGTTTCTTGGAGGGGATTGAGGGTTGATGCGAACATGATTCCCGTCATCAGCGTCTTCGTCGTCGCCGTCAGCTGTGTGGGATAGGGGGTTCTCACGCATTTGGAATGTGTTTCAGTGCGGAATAGGAGCCAGATTTGACCCTTTTCGGCGTGATGTGTGCGGCTGATGTGAGGGATGTTGGAGAAACGCACATTAGACACACTTCATGCCGTTTCGATTGATTTTTGAGGAGCGTTCGGCTCGGCACTTATTGGTTCATTGCCGGCGATCCGTAGTGTGGGAAGGTAATGAAACAGTGGCTTAAAGAACCGATCGATGAAAACGATCCAGCTGTGTGGATTTTTTTTCGTGAACAAAGAAAAACAGTCAATAGTTTTTTTTGTTGTACATAGGGGAAGGCCAAGGCACAACAATTAACTACACAAACTCTACATTTTCTTTGCAGGTGTGTTACGCTACCTTAAGCTCCACAATAAGATCCGATTCTTATTCACTCGTCATGTGTGTCTCGTCTAGCTTTTGCAGTTGTTACAACTAAACAACTCATTACACCTTTGTGATTTACCCACACTTACGCATCGCAACCATCTCCGGAGATTTGCCGCATGCCGCGTCCCAAACCCGGATGTTTTCCCCGCTCCCCTTTTGCTGATGTGTTATTTATTCTTGTCTCCGCAAAAGGGTAGAACGAGTTTGTTTTCGCCGTTGCTTGCTTGCCGATCGCCGCCTTGATCTTTCTAAGTCCGCGTAGAAGCTATTCTCGCCCATTTCATCTACATACGCTGAATGACAATCACGAAGCATGGCATTAGAATGGGAGGGAATTAATTTAGATAAAGTGTGTTTAATGTTTGAATCCTTCTCCTTCTACTTCCAGATTCGCATCGATTCGCGATAAGGAGAACGATAAACGGGTTATCGCTTGACGACGTTTTATCATCACGCAGGGCAGGACTAAATGGTTTACCTTTAAAGCCCTTAAATTGCTTCTGACTTTCAGTTCCGGCTCTTCACTTTCCAGTACCATTAAAACACGCATCCCCCGCATTTGTCTGATGTACGAAGTGTAGCAGTATCAGGGACCAGGTGATACAGACCATACAGAGTACTGACAAAGAGAGCGAAAGAGAGAGAGAGGGGATCCATTGAGCACGTGGAGGGCTTGGTTTTTATCAGTTTGACAAGTTGGCTTTTTTCTGCTGTACCTCGTGTGTACGTTGATGTCGTGCCGCTCGAGCGTAATCAAACGATCGTATCAGTTATAGGGGAGGAAGGACGAGTAGGTAAGGGTAGAATATTGATTAGACAACAACAGTGGTGTGGCAATGTTGTTGAGCGATAAGCGGCAAGCGGGACGATGTTCAATATCTATCGGGTGTCGTATAGGCAATAACAGCACGGTTCGTTGTAAGGTTGTAAGTGTATTTCCGATTCCACTGCTCGGTCGGCTATACAGCACGCAAACCACACCGCACTCTCGACGGACTCGCACGGTGTATGATGGAGACGGTTTTGGCAACGTGTCCACAGCACGTTTGCCCGCAACACAGAAGGTTTCGAGAGGTGGACGCGAAAACCGGTACCACTATTAACACTTGTCGACTAATTTGTGCTAAAGTATATCAGTGCCCGCACTATCAGCTATGTCGTAAGGATGATCCCCGAATGAAAGTAAGAATAGTGTAAAGAAGAAAGAAAACCATATCCAGAACAACGATCGGACAGTATTCCAACACTCGTTCTATCATTCCTTTCGCTACAAACGAAGGCAGAGTGCGTTGCAGCTTGTCGTTAAATTGAAATGTAAATATTGATACAAATTGGCACCCACTGTGGGGAATGCGCAGGCACACACTCACACGCTCACAACGGATCGATTGGAACGGAATGGAGCTCCGGTAAGTTGTCAGTATGATCGTCGTTGGACCAAAATCACTCCAAGAAAGACAACGAGAAATGGCTATCCAACATTCTGCTACGTGTTTCGTCAATGTTCTCTTTGGTTATCTAGCTGTATGAGTGTAATTTAAACGTCATAAAGCTAGCATACCGAAGTTAATAATTGGCTAATACTCATCAATGGAAGCAACGGAAAATTAACGATTACTACACCCTGGACGAGATCGATTTACACCAAAACTGTGCTTAGTGTTTGTGTTTTCGTGCTAGACAAGTGTTAGTGTACAGTGCAATAGCTTCGAAAAGGATCTATTATGTGGGAAATGGAAATAAAATAAAAAGTTGATTCAAAATGTAAAAAAACAACTATTGTAATACCAAGTGTAATGTTTGTTTTAAGGAAATACTTAATAAATCAATAGTAAAAATGAGTTTAACTGAAATTTACATTGTAATTGCTTCTAATATATCAAACACAATTTTAAAAAATTGCTATTGGAGTTGGAAACTCCTTATTCTTGAAAAATCACATACGTATAATCAAACCAAGACACCAGAAAATATAAACAAAGTAGAGACAAGGCAGGCTTTACCTGCCTGTTATTCGCATCCTTTAGTGCCAGCGATTTCCATCGTATGGAACATTTAAATCTTTGCAAAAATGAATTATCTGACATCAGTAGAAAATTGCGAGGGAGTTACAATATCGCCCGTCCGTTAAACACTGTTGTATTGATTTTACAACCGATGTTAAACTGTTTGATGCTCGTAAGTCCTCATTCCCATCATATGTAGATGAACCATTTGTACAGCAAAAAGTTGTGTAGAGTATACGTGTAAAGTACAGTGAGTACAAAAACTTTTTTTGAAATTTGGTTTGCTACGAATAACTCCTGATGCTCTTTCGCTGAATAAATAAGCAGGGTAATACCGTAGCTTTGCATCTGTTCTACCTGATTCTTTAGGATTTTGGAGGTGAAATTCATAAATTAGAATGCTTCGATAGATCTTCTTGTTGTTACACGAAATGCTAACCTTTTTCAATACAAAATGATCAATAAGCATCTAGATTAGTAGACTACGGTCCTCAAGTGGCTGGTGGAAAGCTAAAAAATCATTTAACGGCTGTTTAAATCTACATTGCACGCAAAACATGAACTTGCACGCTAGAGCTAGCGATCACTGCATGCAATGTTTTACATGTTGTACGCGACAAGGTGCTCGTCGCATGCAATTCATCTCAAAACGAACTGACCGGACCGAAGGCTGATCGATATGCTTCTTTCTGGATCGCTGTTTTTACAACGAATGAGTGTACGCCAACGATATCCAAGTAATTCGACGGCTATTATGCTTTACTACAATAAACAACATTATATAACATGTTTGCTGCTGTTAGGATATACGTACTTGCTCCAACAGCCGACGACGACCCTCACGATCGCATAGATGTCCACCCTTGAAGCTTCTAAAATCTTTCTTAAACACCGGATGAAAGCAGTAAACTTTGCACGGTTTTGCCCAACTTTACCATTAAATGCGCCACTCAGGTAAAAATGCCGCTGATGTTTCACTTTCCGCACGAAAACCCACTTGCACTGCATGTGGAGTGAAACTGCTGGTAGAGCCTTCTAGAAGGCGCTATCGGTCGCTCACCTACCGTATGCCCGCTCTTTGTGGTTTTAGAGCGAATCGAAACTGAAAAACAGTCTGCAACGTTCGCGGAAAGTTTTCTGTGTTCGTTCCCGAATAATGTCCTCCACACTCAGTTCAGATTGTAGTAATCGAAGCTGGAAACATAGTTCAAATTAACAATCCACTTTTTCGCAACATCCTGTAATTGAAGCAGCTTCCCAACATACCTTTCGCTGTTCCGTTTTGAACTGTTTGATCAGTGCAACGTCCTCCCGGTTCTCCTCCCGCTTGTCTTTGAGCGTCTTGACCGTATCGGCACACACGACTATGCACTTCTTGATCGCTTCCTGGCGGTGGTTGTACCCCGACTCTAGCTGTCCGTGCAGCTCGCGACACTTTGCTTCAGCATCCACCTGACCTTTGAACGATTCCGTCGGTATGGTTGTGTTCAGTGCGTAGATGATTTTGTCGTCGAGATCGCGCATCTTTTTCAGTTGCTCCTGGTGCAGCATGGCAAGGGAGAGATAATTCGGAATAAGAAGCTTGTATGAATTCCACTATCGGCAAGATTACACAATCCAAGCAACCGGGAGTGTGCTTTCGCGTGCGTAGCCAGATGGTATGACCGCTGCATTTACCTGAAACTGTGAGAAATCGGCACACTCATACTTGAAACTCATTTCTACAGATCCTGTTGACGGCGGCGGAGGTAGCTAGTGTGGTTTTGGACTGATTTTCTGTTAAAAATTGATCAAAAATACAACGATAATCAAAACAAGCGTGAGCTGTGCAATTCGCCGAACCAAAACTTTCACCCTCGTTTGACAGCGCCGGTTTGACAGTGATGGCGGTGGAGCTTTAGGGAAACCTCTACTATGAGATGGAATTGGGTAAAATTAAAATAAATAACCAATCTAAGTAGCCAATAATTGTGTTTCTCATTGTTTTGAAAAACTTTTGACATAGCATCAACAAAACTGAACAAACTAATATATTTGTATGTAAAAAATATAAATCGGCGTAAAATACGGCGTTCTAGTATGAATCTTCACCGATAGTTATATGCAAAATTGTAACAAATTTCTGAAAATTTTGATATCTCTTTAGGAAAAGAAGCACAAAGACGAACAATGAATTGAGTAAATGAGATAAACATAAAAACTTTATTTTTTTACACCGCTTTCTCGTTGAATTTAGCTCTTGGTGGCATAGCAACCTGATCTCCAATCAACCGGTGCGTTTTCCACTGTGCTTCTGAATACAAAACGTCAATCTCCAAGCAGTGCCTGTGTCTGCCTGACAGTTGCTGATGAACGTGAAAGTCGTGGTGTAAAATTTTCAGATTTCCTTCGCTAAATTTGCAACAAAAGTAAGTTTCTGCTGCTGTAAAACCTACGTTTTCTTTGTGCGTTTGGTTCCGTGTTGCTGTCCGTCCGATCACACCCTTCAATAAGTGGCATATCGTACGCAGCAGCAACGAAACAAGAAGACGTAGAGCGTTCCGTGTGCAAGACGATTTATACGTAGCCCCCTCGCCCCTCCATGTGCGTAGGGTGGTTGGCAAGTAGCAAGTGACGAGAAAGGACGAGAAGGCGCGGGCAGAAAGTAAAAAAAAGTACGACAAGATTTACTAATGTCACTCTCTGTGCACCGTTGACCGTTCGCACCTCTCCCTATCGTCCCCTTTCGTCCATTCCCCTCCCCATTGCCCGTGTCCCGCACGTGCTAAATATGGGCCTGTGGGAAAAATGCATCTGCAGCAGCCAGCTCGAGAAACTCTCAGCTGTCCGTTTGTGCACCCGTCATCCCGTGTCGCTGTCTTCAAGACATCCGAACGGTGGCGAGCGTGTGTGTGTTTCATCTCCGTCGGTGATGATGGTGTGTTGTGTCATTCGGCCGCCGCACTGCTTCAAATCAATAGAGCTAGCATTTTTCAAATCAATAAGGCTGTTCTCCTACGCGTAGTGGACGTGCTGGGGTGGGGATAAGTTGTGCAAATCTTAACTTTCATAAATCAATTAACTCTAACGACGATTGTCTCTTCCCTTCATCCCCAAAAGCAAAAAGATGTCCAACGCAACGCATCGGCATCGGTACAAAAATGTTGGCCTGGACTCGACAGAAATGCGGCGCCGGCGGGAGGAAGAAGGCATTCAGCTGCGAAAGCAAAAACGCGAACAACAGCTGATTAAGCGACGTAACGTCAACGTGGCCGACGAGCTGGAACAGGATGCAATTCTATCGGTACGTAGAATCGTCGCTAGATCGGTCGCTGTGGTATTCATTTCCGTGTCCCGTTTTTGGGTGTATTCTTGCAGGATGAGACAACATCGTCGACCGAAAATCGGTCGCTCATACAGCCAGCCGTCATACAGGCACTGTACAGCGAGAACGTCGAGGAGCAGCTGGTCGCCACACAGAAGTTCCGCCGGTTGCTCTCCAAAGAGCCCAATCCACCCATCGATATGGTGATCAAGCACAACATCGTGCCACGGTTGGTGCAATTTTTGGGCAACTCGGAAAACTCTACGCTACAGGTAAAGAAGGGAAAGAGAAGTTATTTTATTTAATTTACTACCAACTAACTATTTTTCCATTTTGCACAACTTTCAGTTTGAAGCTGCTTGGGCTCTAACAAACATAGCTTCCGGCACGTCAGAGCAAACGAGCGTGGTGATAGCGGCCGGTGCAGTGCCAATCTTTGTTGATCTTATGAAAAGTCCCCACGAAGACGTGCAGGAGCAGGCGATCTGGGCGCTCGGTAATATTGCGGGCGATTCGCCCGAATGTCGGGACTGTGTGCTGGATCATGACGTGCTGGAACCGTTGATACAGTAAGCTTTAACGCGTTCGCAAGTACACGGCGCGATAAATAACGGCTTTTTCGCTTATTTTCCAGCGTGCTGAGTACCTCGCGCCGACTAACGCTGACGCGCAATGCGGTCTGGGCGCTGTCGAACATGTGTCGGGGTAAGAATCCGCCGCCAGATTTCTCGAAGGTCGAGAAATGCCTTCCTATTCTGTCCCAGCTTATGTTCCACAACGATGTGGAGGTACTGGGTGATGCCGTGTGGGCGGTCAGCTATCTATCCGATGGTTCGAATGACAACATCCAAGCGGTCATCGATGCTGGTTGCTGCCGGCGTTTGATCGAGCTTCTTTCGTGAGTAGTTTGATTTGAAATTATTTGACCATTTCCGTTGGCTTTTTGTCTGTCGAATTGATAACGCCAAGACGGATAAAATCGGATATCGCGTTTAACGTCTTTCCTCTTATCTTTATTCACTTTTCGAGCGTAGCCACAACCACAACAACGTAGTGTCGGCGGCGTTGCGTGCTGTCGGAAATATCGTCACCGGCAATGACACCCAAACGCAGCTGATCCTGAACTGCAATGCCTTACCCTCGATTCTGCAGCTGCTCAGCTCGCCCAAGGAGGCGGTCCGCAAGGAAGCGTGCTGGACCATCTCGAACATTGCGGCTGGAAACCGGAACCAGATTCAGGCCGCGATCGATGCGAACATTTTCCCGAGCATCATCGATCTGCTGCAGAAGGCCGATTTCAAGACACGTAAAGAGGCCGCCTGGGCCATCACGAATGCGACGAGCGGTGGCACGGTGCAGCAAATCAAGTATCTGGTAGGTGTTTGTGCTTTGAAGAGAAGTGCAGCAAATGTGAATGCAATTCTATTTCCGTTCTATTAAAGGTGGATGCTGGCTGTATACCGCCAATGTGCGAGTTGCTGACCGTGATGGACCCCAAAATAGTTACCGTAGCACTGAACGGGCTGGAAAACATTCTGAAGGTGGGCGAAGAGCAGCGAACCAAACCGAACCCGTACGCTGTAATGATCGAGGAATGTTACGGTAGGTGGCACTAGGTACGGTAGAGCCCTTTTGACCTGTTTTTTAACACACATTTGCTCTCATCTTCTCCCTCAACCAGGTCTCGATAAGCTGGAGTTCTTGCAATCGCACCAGAACAATGATATTTACGAGAAGGCATTTAGCATAATCCAAAAGTACTTTAGCAACGACGACGAGGATTTGGCGGTGGCCCCGAGCACGGATAATAATCAGTTTCAGTTCAACGCCGACCAGTCGGTGCCGATGGATGGGTTCCAGTTTTAATGCCTTCCGCCCTTCTCTCTCCCTCTCTTTGTTCCCTCACGCGCCGCATCCACATGATATTCCTTCTACTGCAGCAATTTTTTCACCCGGTCTCCGGGGGCCGGGGCTTCCGAGGACATGTTTGGGATGTGTGTTTGATTTTTACACAGTTTCTTTTAAAAGTGCAGAAAAGGATAATGTAACATGAGCACCGGTTATAGGGAGAGAATTTGAATGTGAAAGATAGTTCTCCGAATTCTCTTATCTGACGAAACAATATACATATATAGGTATAAAGAAACATATACACCCCTTCACACACACACGCCCTCCCAGGTCTTTTTATCGGCAACACGTGGGAGTAGTTTGGTATATAAATAGCTGACAAAACCTATAAATATAATATTGTAAAGTAACGTTTACGTTGAAAACACACGCTCTCCTCCCATAAAATTCACTTTAAATTCAGAAGGAAGTGCTGGAAAACAGAATAACAAGGGTTAGCGACGCTGCTTTATTGTTGCCGTGCTGTCGGCCTTTGCGCGCGCGTGTGTGTGAGAGCGTTTGTGTTTGTGCTGACAAGAGAAAGCTTATCTAATTTATTGTACATCCTTTTCTCTCAGGCCTTTTATTCTACTACTACTACTGCTGCTGTTGCAATTTCTCTACGTCCTGTGCTTGCAAGACACATACACTTTCGTAGTAGTAGGCGATGAGAACAGTTAAGCAGAAACAGCATCAGCAATAGTTCTGTGGACATTAAAATCCTCCAGTAGGCTAAGGAGCGCTAAGAACAATAGGACCACCCTTTGTGCAAGTTTGTAATTTCCGGTAAACGTAAAAATGTATGTACTTCTTTTAGCAATAATATGCACTAGCATACATCAGAAAAAAAACATCCCCTCTGATTCCCCTTCTCCCACTCGCGAGCCTTTTGCTAATGCCTCTAAAATATTGTAATAAGATTTAACGCTCTTTAATCCATTGTGTAAAGAAAGCAAGTTTTTGTAATAGTTTTCCTTTCTCTTGTGTAAACGAAAAATCTTGTAATGATATTTTGCCCCCCTCTAAAATTACGCCAGCAAAAAGATACTGAAAACAGAAAGCCATTAAACGCTGTGTCCACCCCGCTCCACCCTAATGTCTAAATGGGGCGTCCCTTAAAAAACGACCAGTGAAAGGCAGGACAACATGGAGAATAACTGGCAGGATCGAGTCGAGTGTGTGTGTGCGTGTGACTATTGCAGTCGGGGTTGAACTGCTAAAGTAGTCGTTCGAGAACTCCGATAATGTCCCTAATTCTAACGTATATTTGCGTACGACTCGTGCACACATATTCACACAAAAACAACAGAAGAAAACGAAAAACCAAACCTAAATTAACAAATAAAATATTCACCATTTATCTCTTGGATGTGTTCGGTGCGTATTTATTTTTCCTGCTTAACGCAATGTGACACTTGAATGTCATTTTGGGAATGTGTATGTAATAGCTGGATCAAAAATGTTAAACAACGTCTTTCCGGTTTATTCTTTTCCAGCCTCGTCACAACCATGCTCGCACCACTTCCGGAAGCTCTCGGCGGTAAAATCATGGTCCGACACACCGAGCAGGCGGCTCAGCTCACCAGCGTAAGTAAGACTAATCGCAACTTGTCGCTTTAGGTACTGGTTCTGGTGGACCGTTTCATCGTGTTGGGCTTTCAGCACCTCCAGCAGTGTCGTTTCCTTTGCCCGGACAAAGCGTGAGTAGTATGATGATCGTTCCCGCTTCTGTTGCTCGCTCGCCGCTGTGCCGGGGGGATGGCGGGCGGCACGAGCCTTGTTCTTGTAGTACTTCATTACAACGTCGATCGGAAAATCTATTGAAACGGCTGAAAAACATTTGGAGCGGGTTCTGAATTGGTGCGGTTCGAAGTGTATTTTAGTGACGGTTTCCTCGAGCTTGCTGGCGTCATGGTTCCCGGCGGGAGGATCGGCCAGATCATTGCTGTCTTTTCTCTTTTTGGCTGATGATGACGCACTCCTGAGGTTATAGGGATGCTTCTCATCTTTGATGTGATACGTGTGATCCATGGAGTGGATGGTTTCAGGTGCAGAATTAGACTGTAAGTGGAATGACTCCTAGAAATAGGTTAAAATTTGAATGCAGACAAGAGTTTGTCTTGAAGAGTTATCAAAACCCAATGTTAACCACAAAGGATCCTCTAGAACTTACACTCACTATTTGTCACTATTTTGGTAACTGTACTACGCAGCGCAACGTGTACCAACTGCAAATTTTCCACAAATTTCGCAAACTCGTACTGAAAACACAGAAAAAGTTATGCGTGTCACAAAACATGCAAACACTTCAAATAATCTACATTGCTTTCTTTTGAAAAGTTTTACACCTCTTGTCCCGGCGGTTGGCGACTCTCTGAAATGACGGTGTGTGCCCGCTGCAATGCTAGCAGCAAAACGCAACTGCGAAATTAATTCTACACAACAATGCGTTATTAGTATTGGTGCCGTCTGCCCGATCACGCAACACTGCCGACGCTAAACGCCTTTTCCGCACGTACGTACCAGCGCAGCACAATCTCATCGCTTACACAGTTCTATTAGCGTGTTTTTCTGACACCGTTTTTCCGGTACAATTTGATATCTCCTCTCGAGAGGGACTCGATAAGTTGGCATATGTTGGAGAACTGACGAAAGTGGGTAGATGTGGTCTGAAAGATAGAGTAGCCTGTGAGGGTGAAGAAGAAGTGGTTGATATAGAATTATATTACATTACATAATTATATTTTATTACTTCTTTTCCATAACAATATTTTAACATGTTTTTGTTTGAGATGCAGCGATGGACACTTTTCAAGGGTTGGTAGTTTTAAAATCTATTTGTTCATTGGCGTATAATCAAACAAACGCAAAGTATAATGCATTCGTGAGCTTTAACGATTATTTACAAATCAAACCTTACATATCGAAACCTAATTTTAACAAAACACTGTAAATTTCGACACACAAACAAATTCAACAAAGATATGGGGTTTCGCCACCGTCCGCATAAAACGTGTATCTTGGGGACTACCTGTACTAGTTGTTTCAATAAAGCATCCTCCTCAGTTAAATGATCTCCTATTACACGAAAGTGGAGATCAGCCGATAGAATGGGTTTTTAAACAGACTAGAAAGAGAGAAGCGATGGTCCGTCACACGCACTCTCTCGAGCGATTTCCCCTCTCTGATAAGAACACAGCATCCACACACTAATATCAGCAAGTGTAAATAGGATAAACATGTGTACTAGCTGTTTCCATCACAGTATCCTCCTGAGATGGATGCTCTCTTGTTACACGAACTCCGAGAAGCCGGCTGATCCAATGAAGTTTTTGGGGAATCAAAAAGAGAGCGATGATCAATATCGATCGGCATCCGTCTTACGCACTCTCTCGAACGATTTCCCCTCTCTGATAACAACACAGCATCCACACACTAATATCAGCAAGTGTAAATAGGATAAACATGTGTACTAGCTGTTCCGATCACAGTATCCTCCTGAGATGGATGCTCTCCTGTTACATGAACCCGGAGAAATCAGGCGATTAAATGAGGAAGATTTTTTAAACGGGGTGGAGTGGAGTTTCGAATAAACTTTTCGTGCTGAGTTGAAACATCTTATTTTCACTTGAAGGATTGAAATAATGCAGGCACACTTATTAAATGTGGATCCCTCTCTCAAGATCATGTTAAAAGAGTTTCAAATCATCTTCAATCTTTTGATTAAACACATATCTTTAGTTTATAGTGAAAAAAATCTAATATACCATGCATTTCCCGAATCACAGCAGACAAAAGACGAATTAATGTTCTAACTTTTGTTTTCTTTTTATTACATTAAACAAATTTGCAATTCTATAATGCATAACACATACATTACACACAAGTGGTGTTGCTTAAGTAAGCCAGATTCAGGGGTAGGTTTTCCAATGTACAGTACAATTTATTGTTTCTATACGTTTTACTCCTGCTGTTTGTTGTTTAATATACAGAAAAGGCCACAGGTTGTGTTTTGTATGTTTTGTGGTTTAATTATTCTTACAGCTACCCACAACTAACTCCTTCGCTACACATCATCTTCATCACATCATGCCGATTGCACACACACCTTCTTAAATGATTAGGTCTTAATTGTTAAACAAAAAACAAGTAAAAAAAGAAACTGTAAAACGTTCACCGGAACAGGGGCTATTACAGGCGTGGCACGTTTTGTTTATTAAGAAAGTTAACCGTTATGCGTGGTGTAAAATTGAAATAAATAGTAATAAAATTAAACACACATCGACTGGGACGATACACCTTTCAATATCCATGTTTCGTAGATTTGTTTCTTGTTTAGCGTACGCGTGCGTTTTTCTGTATACATACATTTATTTTTATATAAATATTTCAATATCTCTGTGTTGTTAAGCCTTATCTACTTTACTTTACTTTACTTAAACGCATCTAGCATTTTTTACTAGTTGTTCTCTGTTTTAAAATGGTTAACAAAGCGGACACAACTTCTTCTTCGGGGTTAGGGTAGTGTCCCGAGTTAGTGTGTGCGGACACAATCTAATTGGTTCGTTCGTTATGTGAAGTACACTTTTAAGAGAGCTTTTCATTTAAAGCTCACCTTAAAGACGAAGAGGAAACGCGAAAGAGAAAGGGATGCAATTATTTCCATTTATTTTATTCGTTTTTTTTTTGTTGTGTTGTTTCTAGTCGTTTATAAATATATTTTATTTTAAAGTTTTTATTAGTTTTACGTTTAGTCGGATTCTGGCATTCATCTCCAATCCCCTTTACCAACGTATCTGTGGTTAACGAAAATAAATAATTGAAAGGAGAATGGAGGAGCACGTGGTGTGTTATATACGGTGTGGCTCTGGCCTTGGGGAGTTGCTGACCGCTGTTAGTTTAAATTGCATTTTCCCTCGATGAATGGTGAAATGGCTTGTGTCCCGATTTGTTACAGTTTTTCCTTCACACTTCCCTAGCCCATTCTCTTTCTTATCTCTCTTTCCTCTATCAAATTTACAAATCCTATCTTCTTCTTCACTTTTCAAATGGCCTCTCAAAAGGACATGCTTAGACACGTGTGCTCCCTCCGTGTTTAGCTGTTTGTTTGATATACTCTGCAGTTTGTTTCAGACTTTCGGACTAACACAACAAGGACAATATCAAGTACAGTAACTAGCACACGTGTGTGTGTGCGTCGCCTTAAGGAAAGGACATCTACAGAAACGGTAACCATCTGGGAGGGTTGGGTGAAGCGCGCCGTAGAAAGTCCGATCAAATGACTTAGAGCACGCGATATGCAAAACTAGAAGGTCGACACGATCGTGATCGTGTTTCTACAACATTTAATAATAAGCATTTGCTGCCACTTCTCATCTTGCAACCGGTCAAAGTAAAACAGCACAAAACATACACAAATTTTGCGTTCACACACGTTAACACGCACGACTTGCGTCCCTTACTTATGTGTGTGTGTGCGTGCAGTTTTTTTGTTTTTAAAAGGTTATTATTATTTGAATAGTTAAAAAGGCATCTTCAGTGAATATAGGCCGTTCGCTACGCTACTAACAATTGTGTCCGGGGGTTCGTTCTCGTTCTCCTTTCCCTTTTCCTCCACATACAAACACTCGATGCTCTCATACATTTTGTTTTCCTTTTTTTGTCATAATTTAATCGTTTTTCCTTTCTCTGTTTCGCTAACTACATCATCGTTATCTTACTACGCGCTCTGCAAGCATTGTTGTAATGGTGCTTAATAATAAAGTGACTCAAACACGCAGCAGACCGCACACGCAAACCACAAGTCTAACAATCTTACTTCACGAATTTAAAATACTTGCAATTGCTGCACCATAAACAAAACACAGAGGAAACGAAACGCTTACAATTTGCCATAAAGACACGAAAACAAAACCTGTGCGCAAAGCGTAGCGCCTATAGTAACAGACTCAGAGCGGTCACAAGCACACCGCTGTGTAGTAGTGATAAATAATTTAAACGATCGACGGTGACATCAATGGTGAATGGGTTAAATGATGTTGAAAACGGGGTGTAAAGATGATGATGACTGTTGAAGAATGATGACTGAAGGACAGGTTTCTTTCAGGGCGAGGATTCCATCCGGCGCTTATACACCACGTAACGTGATCCTCCTGGGAAACCTTCCGCTCCATCGGAAAAGGTAGAGTATATGATGATGATGAGAGGGAGAGAGGGATGATTTGCTTAATGCATCGGCCGGCCGCCCGTTTTACATCAGCTTCTGCTTGGCGCACTCCGGACAGATGACATCCTGCTCGTCGGTGATGAAACCGCGCCCGACCAGTGACGTTTTGCACATGGCGCAAATGAAGCAGTCGTTGTGCCAGTGGCGATCCTCGAACGAGATGAAGCGCGTACCGCCAATGCCTGTGGAAGGATAGTAGCAAAGTGTTTAGTAGTTGAGCCTTCTGTTTAAAGTGGCCCGAACCATGCTCGAACTTACCGGTGATGGGCTTGGTACAGGAGGTGCATCTCTTCGCGAACAGTTCGCCGAAACATTCCGCACAGTACGGCTTCTCGTCGCGGCTCGTAAAGCGCTGGCCGGCCAGCGACACCTGGCAGTGCGTGCACGTGAAACACTCACGATGCCACGGTTCGTTCTTGTACGTTACGCCGCCGCTGGTGATGATCTGTTTGGGATGGGTTCCGATTAGTAACTACGTCCACTGTGTTGGTTAGCAGATCGGCTTACCTTCTTGCACTTGATGCAACGGGTCGCGTACTTTTCCTCGTAGCAGCCGGCACAGTAGATCTCCTGCTCGCGCGGGATGAACGATTTCGTGCCGATGGCCGTTTTGCACACGCAGCAGCAGAAGCACTTCTCGTGCCACTGTCTCGTTTTGTATTCCATCTTCTTCGTGCCTGTAAGAGAGAAAGAAGGTGGACATTTGTTAATTCGTTTATTCGATTTTAATAGATAATTAATTAAGAAATTATGGTGAAACGATTTGAGGTTCTTTCCATTTTTGCTAATGCAGTTTGTGTCATTTATTACTCTGCACATCCCTTGAAATGGACCAAAAAATAATATGTTTTACAGCTTTGCTGTAGAATTGATTACTTTGTGGTAATTGTTTGTAAATTTCTTCTCAGAATCATTTTTTATGCTTGATCATAAAATATCATTTCAATTTCACTATGTTTTGGGCTACATGTGGTTTGACCCACTTAATTGTTTTTGACCCAATAATTTATTAAATCCCTACACCCTCTCACGCGTTACGTAATTAATTGACAACCCCTAATGTGGTTTACTTTGATAAAGAGAAATTTTCAATACTGTATTTAAGAATACAATAAGAAAATACAATATGTTTGCTTCATATTCGATGAGTACATAGTTTCAGTGGATTTTAGGGCTTTTAATATTTTGCTTTATGGCCGCAATCAATTCAAGATCATCGTTCTGATCATAGCAATCAGAAATTAAAAGGATGATCAGAACACAAATTTTAGTCTCTGGAGCTTAAAAAATACTTACTTTTGCCAAACATAAAAATTACCTAGCTTTGCTTTCCCGTAACTATGGCAACTTTGAAGTGGCAAATAAAGTAGGTTTATATACACCACTAATCTTGGAGTCATAAATCAGACAAAACTTAATCTGCCTAATTGATGATTCAGAAGGTTATATTAATACGCAGAAAACAACAGTGAATAAATCCATCATTAATAATCTCCAGTTCGATACAAAGTATTAAGAAAAAAGCAGATTGTTTTAAAGATAGCTACTTAGAACATTCTTTCCTTGTTTTTTTTTTGTTTACATGTGGTCATTCTTCGATGCCACACCTCGTTCACGTGCGTCAAAACAGCCCGGTACTTCACACACGCACGCCATAATGCACAAATAAATACTTGAGCAGCGAGAAACACTCGACAGCCGCTAAGGCACGGCCACCTTTCATCGATGGATCGATGGAGTGTTGCAAACACGACCGCGCGTGTATTTTCTTGCGTCCTTCCCGAAACGTCATCTCCCGCATCGATCATCTAATCAATGCGCATTCTGACTGTATGTCAATAGTTGTCCAGCACTTTGTGGCTTATCTCTTGTGGTACCCAAGGGGGCGCCTCCATCAATCCACTTGGACATCTCGTACCTAGCCGTGTTGAGCTGTTTACACACTGCTGCGAATTATTCTCCATCGTGTGTAAACAGCGTCGTAAGGTCGTTCGAAATTCCTTCGAGTAAGTAAGGGAAGTAAATACAGTGCTTCCACCAAAAAAGGGAAATTCCTCCTGTACTCTGCTACGGCAGGGAGCGAGTTTGTCGTGCCATGTGGGCGACTCATTTTTTATGATTCATCTTCGTTCCACTCCACACACCCAAGCGTTCACACAGCTTCCTTTAAAGGAGCTAAAAGAAGTGTGTTTATGAGCGCCGCTGGCGCCGCTTCCGTTAGCTGCTTGCCCCGCCACGATCACGAGGAGCGAGGAAGAGGAGTTCGATCAGCGAGCGAGCATCTTCCCGACAGGGTCGGGCCCAATAAATTGCCGTGCGCCACCGGACCAGTGATCGATTCGTTGTTTGCTTGGGACACGAAACACACGCATGGCTTTTGCGCATGCCAAGTGCCCCGATTGTGGGCGGTTTGCGTTGAGGGTTATCCTCTATCGCTCCACCGCTGTCGAGCGACCCTAACAACACAGAACGGAACGAGGGCACACTGCTCGTGTCCATTTGTGGTCCAACAGCGGGGCGACGACTACGCTTATAACGGCCGTCGCAGCATGCCTGCTGATCGTTACAACCAGGGAAAGCGTACAACCAGTTACCTTTTACGGTTGAAAGTAAAATCCGGTGGCGGTTTGGCTTAACCCTGTGGGGGCGAATGGTGCTTACTTCCTTCCTTCAGTGAACCGGTGCCACAGGCACATTGCGTTGTAACAGCTCCAAGCGAAGGCCAATCGATGTCAAATGGAGTTGAATGGAGCGCGCAATGGAGGCGATACAAATATCGATCTTATCCCAAG
This sequence comes from Anopheles epiroticus, assembly GCA_000349105.1. NCBI lineage: Eukaryota > Metazoa > Arthropoda > Insecta > Diptera > Culicidae > Anopheles > Anopheles epiroticus. The sequence continues at coordinate 183,648 of KB671169.1, read as the reverse complement.
GGAGCGGATTGATGCCGTCTATAATTATGCGTCAATAAATAACTCTTCCTACTGTCCCCCCAACTGACAGCGCTAATCAATTGTTTAGTGTGGTGGATTATTTCCTCATTTTTTAGCACTAAAACTAACGAACTAGCATTTTTACTAGTAACGCTTTGCTTTCAATAAGATTAGTTCCAGTTGTGCAGTAGTCACTTTGAGCTTCTTAGATTTATTTGTGTCCTTAACGCTAAGGAGTGTTGTTTGTCTTAACTTGATTCAATTACATGCTAATGGGTATTTTTCTTCTGGAGTTGTCAAATTGTTGGGTCACGGATAATCCACCCCCCCGGTTAATCAGCCCCCAGGATAATCGACGTTCTACTGTATTTGGTAGTAAAGGTAGTATCAATGATTCCATGATGCATTTTTTTTAAAATGTTTTATAGTTAAATTGAATTTTTTAACAACTTATCCGATTGATATGGGCATGAACAGTATTTGTGTTTAAATACATTTTTGTTTTTTTTTTAATTCTGAGAGATCTTCCACTGTGCACTTGCACTTCCAACCCACCGGGTCTCACTACTTTGGCCAAGGTTGCTGTGTTGTTTTCGCCTATCGGTTTGCTTACCGATCACCCCGCGGGAAGATTAATTACACTCTATTGCATATTCAATCGATCAATCGACCATCGGCGGGCCCGTGGCTTAACGCCATCAACAGCAAGGAACATGCGGAGAAGGCAAATAAGTCCGACCCTCCCCACTCGTGCGTGTGTGTGTGTGCCACGCAACATGTGTAGGCGAATTTGTCACCAGTTTAAGCGTTGATTTATACGCCTGATCCCATCCATCAAAACGCTCCGCACACCAGGCCCTCAGCCAGGCGGTTGAGGGTTTTTATCTCTATCGTGAGGATGTTTAACAAGATGTTTCAACTAGCAGGCAAGTGTGTGTGTGTGTGCCGGTGGGAAACAAACAAACAACACATGAAATCAAGTTGTTAAACGCAAGTCGTTAATTTTTCGTTTTTGCACATTAATGTTTCTTCTCCTTTCGCCCGGAAGAAGTACCATACGTGGCGGAGTATGGTTGTGTGTGTGTGTAGCTAGTTGCGTGAAAGGCAGATAATAAATTATAATGTTGGTTTCTTTGGTGGTAACAAGGAGGTCGACTGGCGTTGAAACCTGCTTCTACATCGAAACGTAAAAAAAAAACCCTGTGTAGGAGGAATAGTAAAGGCCAAAACAGCATGATCGCTCTCGTGAATAAAAAAAAAAAAAAAGAAATACACACAATAGCTATATCGCATCATTCTTCTTTTGCGGATCCACTCACAGTAACATTATGTTGCCTTTTGTGTAAATATTTAAACGACGCACCTGGGCGGAAAATGGGAAACAATAAACAAAAACTTTGTTGAGGTGAGGAGCAAACTAATTGATACAACAACTACGCCTTCCTCCTGTTCCTGGACTCACCTTCCCCTGGTTCCTCTTGGGGGAGGGAATGTTGTTGGGGTTGATGTTAATGCGGTCGGCCCACAGCATCGAGCAGTCTGGGTCTGTGATAAATGTGCATCCATTAAGCACTGGGCCACGCATTCCATTCCAAATGAGAGCTGTTCGAGAGAGCAGCGCGACGAATGTGATCTGTTTTCGATTACAATGGAACGCTTATTCGATCGCTGCTGGATCGTTCTCCACCCCCATCACTGCCCAATCGAATGTGGGATCTCAAAAGTGTAATAGAGGTTAATAAATATTTGGTTTTTACTGCTTCACAGCGATCAGTCCGTTAATGGCAATATTAACACACTGAACGTGCTAAACGCGACCATTAACGACTAAATTTTCGTCTTTTAAGCGGTTCGATCATCACCTAAATCAGACAGTCGCGGTTGAAAGAGGAAGGAAAAAAACGAGAAACGATCTTCATCTAAATGGGTACCCGAGGCACATGAGACACCAAACCGCTACCTAAGAAGCTGACCCGCTCTGGGTCTCGGAACCCATCTGTTGGGTGATTTTATTGTTTGCTCACGCGATCTACCCCTTCGCTGCCGGTTGCAGCAGCTCTCGTTGGATGGCATAAAGTGTGGGGCTTTGAATTGTGCTATTTATTCAAGGAATATTAATTTGCTATGCATTAGAAAATTGCGCTCCGATCAAACAAGATCATCAATTTTGCAGATTGATCAAGACAGACGCCACTGAGCGCAATACAAATGTTAAACTTTTATTTGTTTCACCAGCAATTGTCCTTCAATCTGTTCCGTTTCCATTCGTTCTTGATTGGCCAATGAAGATCAGATGCAAACAAAAAAAAAAAAAAAAAAGCCTGAAAGCCTCCATTCTCGCTCTATTTGCATTTAAATCTTTCGCAAATATGTCTGCCATCAGATCAGACGCGATCCTGCTGTTTTTGCTGCCGAGTCCTTACCGCAGCTCCCGGTGCAGTGCAGGCTGGCTATAAATCTTAATCTCACATACCTAAACGCATGATGGTGACCCTCGAAATGGCTCCCACGTGCCACGGAGCGTTGTGTCCCCCTTCCGAACAGGTAACAATTTTTGCCGATCGTCCGGTTTATTCTTCTACACTAGCAGCGAAACACACCCACACACCGAGTAGTTTTACAAAAAGAAAATAAAACTCTCAAAAAACAGGTGAACAAGTAAACCCCCGAAAATCGAATTCGTCATCGTTTCGCTTGTTAGTTTTGTCATCGTTTTGGGGCGTGTTTCATTTTTCGATCCAGCGGCTTCCTACTCGAAGATCGTTGCCGTTTGGAATTTTGCATAAATTTAGCGAAATGTCTGCTGGTGATGCTTTGCCTCTGCAAGAGCAGGAGGTAAGGTGGCAAGTGAGTTGGTACTTGACCCTGTGATTGAGTGCAGACAAAGTGCACTTGAGATCGCAATGTAGCGCAGACTCGCGTGAGCGAGCGATCGACGAGAGTGTGATGAGATCACAAAAAAAAAATGTTTAAACTGTTGGAACAAAAAGAAGGCACACTCTTTCCTATAAGAAGGCCAAGAGGATTTTTTGACGTTCTACTTATCGTGTTCAATATTTAAGACACATATTTTCAAGAATTTGATATTTATTTTTAATTATTCTTTTGATAAAAAATAAACCAATTCTAGTTTTTATATACTCCAAAAGCTTGTTTAGCAAAAGAAAATGCTTTTCAGCGACTCGTTAAGCACTCACTACTTCGTATAATAGACCATTGCACAGTGGGCACTTCAGAGTAAAAGTGAGGATAAAAGTGTGTTGCATTGTTTTAATTTTTATTAAGAAGCTATTTTTTAAGGAAAATTGGAATCCAAATACTGTTCCAAAATAATGTTTCGCTTAGTACAATTAAATGCTTTGTACTATGTTAAGTGATCTATCGAATAAGAGACTTTTGCACAGTGGGAGCTTGAGGTCAAAAGTCGATACAAAAATATTTTTAAGTGTTTTGGTACATTTTCTTCCTCAAAGTCTGTTTTAATTTGGGCACAGATTAATGTATATATTGTTCTTCTAATATTTGGACCATATACAACTTAGGAAACCGATAAGTTTGTCGAATAAATTCCACGCTCTGTCCTTTTTTGTTCTAAAACAGTTGTTGTTTCTAACAACTCAGCTGCAAATAAAGCCCTTGGACTTTTATCCCAGCAAAGAACCAATTGAAACATTGGTTTACCCTGCTTTTGCAGCTGGTATAGCGTATAACCGGTATAGCGAATCAAAACAGGAGAAACGCTTAATTCACACTTGATAGAAGCCAATGGAATGGGAACAGTCGAGCATTCTCAAATGCTTTTTTTCACCCATGTTATACGAAACAGAACACTAAAACCCGATTCCGATCCAATCTCTCCAACTCCTTTCCTGTTTGTGGCAATAAAGCGCGTTAGAGCCCACAAAACAATAAAGAACACACACTTCACTTGCAAGCGGAAACTTCCTTCGGTGCGCAGCACACACTTGTCAACAAAAACAGGACCTCCGTCCAGAGACTGGAACCGTCTCTCGATTGCTTTAATGGCGACATTAACCCTGTCTATCGATCAAACGGCACAGCAGCAGAGCCCTTCGCTGCGTGCCGTGTGTTTGCCATCGATGATTTGGCATCGTGTATGCAACCGTTTAGCTTTTCTCACAGCCAGCACACCACACACACACACACACACACACAACATGTCACCTCGCCCTGTGATAACGAGCGTTCGAGCCCCGCTTTGGCGGCAATTATTGCACGCCCGTTAATTGGACCTAAATGGGTACCGGCTCACTTTTCTCGGTTCCGAGACGGCGGTGATGAGAGCCTGTTCACCCTGTTCTCTATGACCGTAGATGGAAGTGGATGGCAACGGAAGCGGAACACAACACCGCCCTCGGAACGGGCCGCTCGCTAATTCTAACACCGGAGGGAGAGAGAGAGAGCGAGCGGCTTTAACACGACGCCGACACCGCTTGAGGATGGACGGAAGATGTACCTGGAGTCGTGTCGCGACAGTCGCCCACCCGGCAGTCCATGCCGAGATGACAGCGAAACTTTTCCTGCTCCTTGGCGGCCGTCGCCCCCGGCAGGAACATGCTCAGGATCGCGATGTCCTCGTTGTTGTCCTTGGCCCGCTTGATCCGCTCGCCGCCGACCGTTTTCGTCTTGAGCCGCAGCCGGGAATCAAAGTCGGACGATAGGATATCCATGGCCATCGTCGGTTTGCTAATCACTTTAAAACTTCCGCGCACTCTCTAAACTCGAAGAAACCACTGCTGATCGCGATTAATCCGGGAGGAAACGGGGATGTGTGACCTTTTGTGCTTTATCTATCTCAACCCGTTGCACACAACACTTTGGCAGCGAGCGCAACACAAAACCACAAAATCAAAACGATCCGAGCTGCGATCCGCTGTGTGTTTGGCTGGAGTGCCCCGTCCGATGTGCACTGGTCAAACGTTCATTCATAACTGAACTCAACCAGCGGACCGGCACCGGAGGTAGTACTTATTGCGTGAGTAGTCGTCACCACCACTCGATGGAGGGTGAGGCCGACGGTCGAGGAAGGAGGGGGAAGGCGGCACGACGGAGTTGTCGGCGACTGTGGGAGGTGAAGCGATTCCTTCCAGTCGGCGAGCCTCACCGCGTGTCCGCAGATTTCCTTCCATGGTTCGCTTTTGTCTTCTCCATAGCCAAACACACAGACGTACGTGGAGTGCTCCAAAGCCAACGTCTCGGTAGACGGCTGTCGTCATCTTCGTACACTCGCAGCTCCGCTCGGAACAAGGTGGGCCGAATGGCAACGACGGCGTAAGGGAGAAGGTTCTACCCTTTCTTTCTTCACTCGCATGGAAGGTAGCGGAGTTTAATCAGTCTTTCTTTGCGGCGGCTTTGGCATTGAGTCACAATTTTACAAATTTATTTCCTTTCAGCAACAGCAACAGCAGTTCTTCGTTCGGGGTTTGGTGTTGCCTTTTTTTACGATTGCGGCAAACACATCCATCACAGTTTTAGGGCTGCGAGCGGTTTCGTAAAAGAAGCAACTGATGCAACCCCGAAGACATCCCCCCCCCATCCATAAGAAGTCCATAAAATAGGAAATCACTTGCCGAAATTGATTCTGACATGCAAACGCCCGTTCTGTTGCACGAACGGTAGCGTGTCAAAAGCCAACTCTAGCTCCCAGAGTACCCAACAAGCACAAAGTTGCTTACCGGTGGACGATAGGGAAACACTTTGTTTTCCCTTACGGTAGGTCCTGCGCAGCTGTTGGAATTTACGGGCACAGGCAGCAATCGCACGCCACGGCATGCATGTAACACAAGTGCAGAAGTTTCGGGTTTCCACCACTCGGGATCGATTAACTGCTGCTCTTGAGCTGTTGATGGGATGGCATTTGCATTTGCCACGCTCTTATCTGCTCACTTCCAGACATTAACGATCGTGCGAGCTGGAGTATACCCCCCCCCGGAGGTCGGAAGTTCCAGCTGTGATATTGTATCGAGCGTTTGTGTAGGAAGTAGGAAGTAGAGTTAAATAATACGGAGCGCAAAATCATTTATGTGTAACCCACTGAAAAACCCACAACACTATGCTCGCCACAGTTAACCCGCCTAGGTTGTGCGCACGGATTATAGTGCGTGGTGTGTGGCCTCTCAGACGTAGGCAAAGATAATAAACCGCCGCTCCTATATAGCCAGGTTGTTATGTCGTGATGTCTCTGTTCCAATTCCGAGACACCAGTGGGTATTTTGGGTTGAAGGATGCTGAGCAGTAAGCATCAAATGGGGTGTGAAGGTAATGAAATTAAACCTTCTTTTCTCTTTTACAGATTTAGGTAAGGAAGGTTAACATAACAAACTACGTTCGCTGTGGCAACTGCCACTTGCTGATCTCTTTAAAGATCGCATCAATTACTGATCAGCAGCAGCAGCTTCTTAAAAAGCAATTTATCAAGATGTTTGAGCAATGCGTTACTCTCTTTCTCTCTGTGCGATCTCATACCAACGATCGTAGGTCCCAAAGGTTCGCCCTACTCAGTTTTGTTCGGCTGGCAACACAAAACCCTTGCTTTGTTTACGTTTTCTACAGCTGACCTCGAGCACGTTTTGGCCAACCGTGGCAGACATATCTTTTCGTTTCCCCCGTTGTCAACTGCTGTCAGCACACTGTGCTCCACATGCCCACACAAACGCGCACACAGACGCGTAAAAATGCTCCAAAAGGGGGAAAGGGCTTACAAAACAGGGCTGTAAAATGATGGCACAGTTAGCAGGTAATGCCACGCACTATGCCGCCCACTTTATGCGGAACGTCTTTTTTCACACATATTTCAGAAGGGAATTTGTCAAAAAAGGCATTCAGCGGGGTGTTGGATACGTCACTCGGGCGCATTCGCGAATCCGAAATAAAATACAAAAAAAAGTCAGTAAGCGCTCGCGTCAAAAATTTGCTAATTAAGATACAACGACGCAAAATAAAGTTCATAGGTTTCAAGCGTCGATCGTCTCACTAATTATTGGGCTTGTCAAACTAACGATCAATTTCCGGCCCGGTTTGGATGTTTACCATTTTTTAAACGGCACATAACACAAATTACTAATTATTGCAACCTATTAAAAACTGTTAAATTGTATATCTGATTGGTTTAATCGTGTCGTGTTTTCCGTTTGACGAACAGCAAAATCAAAAGAGGAACAAGAAAAGCGTTAAACCAATCGAACTGCAACGCCTGGTGGACGGTTCTTGTGGTTAATAAATACCGTCACAAGAACCACGATTTGTGGCTGTAACGGTTCGGATCTAACAAGCCAGAAGTGTCTAAGCAAAAGCGGCACAAATTCTTCAGCTCTGACTCACTGGAAAAAGCTTCTCCAAAGCGAACAGCGAACAAGACAAGTTGATTAGGTTGCGGAAATGCTTTTGCTAGTTATGTCGCACACCCTCCCCTGTGTCAAGGTTTTGCAAACACCCATAGTGAGGTGGTAAACAAAAGTGCATCTCTGATGCAATTGTGATGCAAATCGAGCTGCCCACTGCCGACGGGCAGGAAGGTTCAAGATGCAGTTCAACCGTCAAACGCATCAATCTCCTCGCCAGTGCGTTTAGATTTCTCCATTGCCACCCATTCTAAGACCTCCGCTTGGGAGCAGGGTTATTGCGCTCGTCTGACAGGCAGCGGCAGTTTAGTGATGGATGGACTGACGTAGACGATGCGTACGAGACGATGGCGCGTGTATCACTTTCCAGCCGCCTGTGCACACGCTGCTATCGCGAATCTTTCGTTGATGAGAAGTCTTTGCGTCTTGCTTCGCTTCCCCTCCCCCCCTCTCATTTAACCGCAACTGGTTCATGTTTCGCATGAATTTCTTTTCTGCCCACTCACCGCTTCACTCGGCTCTGCGTCATGATTCACATACGCGCTTGCTTCCGCTTTTCGAGCATTGAGGCAGAAAACGTGATCGCCCCCCCACACGTACGCGCTCATGCCGTCTCTTTGGATCTTCATCGACATAGTGGGGCACATTAAACAAACATTTCCCACAACAAAGCACAACACCTCGGCTCATCCGCAGGAGTATGTAAGGTCTTCCTGCGCTTCTTGTTCCATTGCCACCCGTCCATAGTCACCGTTTGGAGCAAGGTGTTCCCCGCACTTGTGACAGAGTTCCGGAGGGAATGGAAGTATTCAATAGAATGACAAATCGAGTTGGAGAACCACAATGCCGAGGCCTCCCCACGATCGTTAATGACGATCAAGATGAAACGCCCCCACGACGGCAGACCTCGCTGGTTTCACCTTTGGAAGTGTATCGTAGTTTAACGATATTGAAACTGCCCATAGATGTCGCATTCTGGAGCACCGGCGGGCCATTTACGAGATGGCTGATGATCGTTTGCCCGCGTTCCATTAGGAAATGGAGCATGTTTTACACGTAGCGCCATTCTCCGAGGTAGCGTTGGAATAGGACACTTCTTTGGAAGTCCAATTTCTTTGGCGCAACACGGAAGGTCAATGGGCAAATGCGCGGCTTCAAAAAGTGGCTGGTGAGTGGCAAAACTCGGGGACATCTCATCCTCTCTCTCTCTGTTTCTGCCTCTCGATTAGCACCAGCTATTCACCAATTTGTTTTAGTGAGCGCGATGTTCCAGGTGGACCTCCCCAATAAACTGGTCAATTTCAATGCAAAACGCGAGCCAATTCACGGTTGGATATACCATTATTATCCTACGCGAACCATTTTCGAGCGGGCGTAGAACAAAAAGATATGGGCAATAAAGTTTGATTGTTTCAGACAGACACATGGGTGATAACACAACCCCTCTTACCGTGCCGACACTGACCTCCGGGGTGACTTAATGCCGCGCGCCATTGTTTCGCGAGCGCGTTGAAGAAGTCATAAAACGTGATGAAAATTAGTATCCTTAAGCATCTCTTGCAGCCGGTGCCAAAACGGTGAAAGTTCGGTTCGGGTTGGCAATGGCGGGCTTGTACGGGCACCACTCCTGCTTGTAGACGCTCCGGTGGTGTACATTGGGAACGCACCTACGCACTGGTACGAGGGTCATCTGCATCGTCTCAATTATAAGCTGCAGTACGAGCAGTACCACTTCCGCGGGTGGCGATGTTACCTTGTAACCGAGGCAATAATGGATGTTCCCCACGAGAATGAGAGATTGTGTGCCCGATTGTGTGTCCCGTCAAGGATGGCGTGTCTGTAGTTACTGCGCGAAAGGTGTGATCTCTTTATTTGACTAATTTATGAGCTCTCGGCAACAGGGAGTCTTACCGGACCGCCGGACCCGTCAATACGGTGCTTGTGAAAAAATGGAATAGCAAGAGAAAAAAGCGATGACGCCATGCCTAGACATGCCGCAAGGGGCCAAGGCATCGCATCCGATTCGCTTAGGTCATGTCCAGCGACGATTCTGGAGCGAACTAGCGATGAAAGATGAGACCATCGCGACCACTGTGGAGAGTCTGAGTTTGTAGGTCACACACACACACACACACACGAAGCGAGAAGTGCATCTCACGACATCTTCCCCGCAGGACGGATTTGTTTAGTCCAATTGAATTTAATTGCCCGGCCTTTTTCCTGGCTGGAGTGTGAGTGGGTCACACAATGCTTTGTTTGACTGACTGGGATTGGCATTGGGTTTCAAATCCAGAGCGACATTGAAACAGAAAACGAACAAGTCCTTCCACACTCAAGATCCCAGTCTACTCGTGCCAACCAGCCTAGGCGGCATGTTGTGTCCGCTGTAGCTTGATGACATCTTCTGCTCAACGTGCTCAATTCATCATCGTTTTTAACAAGAGGAGAATGGTGTGTACACGAGATGTAGTGTTTCAACAACCAAAATCACATTCGTCACCATGTCACCGCTTATAGTGCTGATAATTTATTGTTTCGAAGACAAAAAACTTCAACAGCGCTAACACGAACGAGCGGTTGTAGTGCTTGACTGGTTTTTGTTTCACAATGATGACGTGAAAATACGCTCACGTTCGTTCTCACTTTTTCTGGTAAAGCTTGCGGGATATAGAAAATTGGCACAACCACCCAAAAGTTTTGGAACAGAACCATGCCACACATACTTAAAGAAGAAACAATTCAATCCATTTAATTCTCCTCTTGAGCCAATCTGCCGTCTGCTGTCGGCGGACGCATTTTTTCTTAATATAAATAAAACGTTCTGGTTTGGTCTGGTTCACGCCCATCGAAAAACACACTCAACCCAAAGGGAAAACCAGATGGCTTCGCATGTTCGATTAGGCGAAATCAATCGTATCGCCATTAGCCGCCAGCATTCAAGACTTCAGCTATTAATTTCAGGTCTTTTTTTGGGTAAGAGCGTTCGTTAAATTATAAAAATCGTTTGTTGATTGAATTCCCTCAGTGGACCACTCGCAAGTACGGCAGCGAAATTTAACTTTGTCTTGTCCACCACCTACCTGCACGGAAGATTTCACCGCAGCCATCGCAGCGGGAAGCGAACTGGGCATCGTAACAGTTGCCACAGTAGATCTTGTCCGCCTTCGAGCCGAACTGTTTGTCCACCAGCGAGATGCGGCATTTGTTGCACAGGAAGCACGCCTCGTGCCAGTGCTTATCCTTGTACGAGAGATCCTGCCATAGCGAAAGGATGGAAAACAACGTGATTACAGTGGAACGGCCTCCCAAAGTCATGCCGGGGGCAAACTCACCTTCGAATCGATACCGATCGTCTTGTTGCATTCCTCACACACGTTCGCGAACACGTTCTCGTAGCACTTGATGCAGTACGGGTGCTCGTCCCGCAGCACGTACCGCTGGCCGGTGAGGCTTTCGTCGCACTGCCAGCAGCAGAAATGGCCCGAATGCCAATCCTTCGACATAGCTTTGGTGTACTCGCCACTGAAAATAAGCTAATGATGGAAAAAAAGATAAATTATTAGTAGGACAAAGTAGTATGATTGGCTCTTGACAGAACTCATCTTTCGTAGGAAGTAGAATTTCAAGCCGTAAGCTATTGGCTCTTTTTGAACACATTGGCAACTATTCTTGTCTCAGTGTTGACATATAAATATATAACTCTATTCAAATGAATTTAATTTTTAATACCATACCAATTCACATACCAATTCAGGTTATAGGCACCTTGAATAATATGAAAAAGATTTATATAAATGCGATTTAATGAATCTAGACCAACCTTTAAATAAGCAATTATGTTTCTGTTGGTCTGATCTTCAAAACTTCGATTACTGATTCGTATTTTTTTTTTCTTGGTTAACATTTTGTAGCTGTTTATCTCATATTTGAATTATTTATTATTATTTTAATGATCTCATTATATTGTGCTGCTACTAGACGTCATTTCTTGGGTCAGACACCTAATATTTACATACATGGATGTACATGGAACTATGATTCATCAAAACTAACTAAAAACTAATCTTCAATCAATAAGAAAAAGAATTTAAAACACACAAGAGAAATTAAACATTGTAAACTGTGTATCGTAGAGTGGTATGACCTACCATTATTAATTAACAGACGCACACCAAAAATGCAAAAATAATTGTAATATTGTTAGTAGTCGGATCTTATCTAATAGATCATCATATCTGCCGTTTCAGGTCAGTGTCACGTAAAGAAGGGAAAAAACGAAGCAGGAATATCTGAAATACCTTAGAATTAGAGCAGGGATAACGAAAGGCGGCACAGAGCGGACACAATATCTATGCAGTTACGGTCGCTGGAATCATCATTAATCACATTCGCCCACGCTCCAAACATTCCAAATCAACCGCCCCATACAACCCCCATCCCGTTTTCACCCCCCCCCCCACTTCCCCAGAAACAGAAGCATAAGACACATTTAAGCCCGGGATCGGTTGGCGGAGCAGGAGATTTGTTTTGAATCTCCCAAAATCTTTACACGACCGCTTCCACCACACCACCACCCACAACACACGATATGCAGTTCTCCTTACAGTCGATGGACGCGCACCCGATGGCGATCACTAAAAATAGCGAAACCTCCCTCTCCTCCCCCCCCCCTATGACAAGCGCGGCAGAGGGTTATGGCCGCGTGGAGAGTGGGAAATGGTCGGACGGTGCGCAACCGAAATTCGGTCATGTGTGCGGGCCGAGTGCAAAACCGCCAAATTGAAGACGGGGTCTCGTTTGGGTTCGCTGTTCCATATTTTACACTCTTTTCCCCCGCCGTTCGCCGCGTCATCCGTCGTTTTGTGCGAACTTCAGAGCTCTTGGGGGCCTCTGCCAGATGCAAGAGAACAAGCCGCGGTGAACGTGCCTATCTCCATACCGAGTGCCTTTGGGGGTTTCTTTGTAATGTGCTACACAACGTTTGTGGTTGAAATGTGCATCATCCAGAACGGCGATCGGGGAGCAGCAGCAGTGGATGGATGGATGGAAGAGTTCATACTTTGATATTACTTATTTTTGGCAGCGCCATCGCCCCAAATCTCCACTGCTACAGTATGTGAAGAGCTGCTTCCATTTGCGAGTTTGCATAAGAGGCAAAAAGGGAAATACATAAACACCACCGATCGATGGTGCGAGCGATGGGGCCCCCTTTTTTGCATCACATTAACGGGTGCCAAGCGCGTTTTCACGCTTGCTTTTTATTGCAGCAGGCAAAAGGGGGTTGAAGACGGTGCGAAACATAGGCGCACAGCAAACACATTTGGCAACCATAATGCGCGGGTTGGCCGGAAAATTCGGAGGTTGGAGCTTGCCCGCTTTGTTCCTTCCAACACCTTTTGCGTTGATCGAATCGACCAGGGTCCCAAAAATAGGAAGTGCAAGCTGAAGCGTTTTCGAGTTTTCGTTTTAATTTTTATGGCACGCAAACTGTAGAACAAATGCAACGCTAAATTTCCCTTTAAAATCGGGTACGAAAATGAAATACTAAAATTCCAATCTCGATTTTTTCGACGATCGATCTATGTAAAAAGCAATTTTCAACCAATAAAAATATAGCTCCCTTACAAGCACGGACAGGAAGATTGCCTTTAAGCGAAGGCGAATGCACATATTTCTACCTCAATTTATTCGTTTCATCCATCAACCTTGGTACGGCGGGAGCGTCTGTTCTGTGTGCAGACAAAAATATAATAATATTTTATCTTTCCAGCGCATCTCTCCCGAGCGTACCAGACTGCCCGCGAGTGGAAACCCATGTCCGCACGTAATCGCCGTTCGATGAGGTCAAAGGCAGACTCACTCGCCCGATCGATCGTGCTCAAACTCATAACTCACGTCAACGTTTTTACTTTACGACCCGGGCGGTTGATCTGATGTGCCTAATTTAGTCATTAACGCCCGAACACGATCGTTGGCAGCTCTGGCGGAGGGAAGCGAACATTCCAACCGTCCACAGCAAGGGAGCTATCGATTACACGGACTTTGTTCGTGATTACAATCGGATTACTCGCGCAGTGTCCGCCACCTTTATAAGGGCAAAGTGTTCCACAGGAGAATTTCCAAAACCGGCACCACGCACGCAAGGACACGTGCTAAAATGGCCTCCAACAAAGAGGGTGGTGTTGGGTGATATAATATGGGCGCACGCACACATACACACACAAACACATGGAGAGGATGATTTCCAGCGGACCGATCCACGCGCCGAAGCCTTTCCGTTACCCCTGCTTGTCCTCCAGCGCGTTCTGGTTCTGGTTGATGAACTCGGACTGCTCCATCTCGGTGATGGTCACCTCGCCGGTCTGGTCGGACGACTCGCGGCGCTTGGTCGTGGTGGTCTTTTTCACTTTGCGCGTCTTCTTCACCTCGACCGTCTGCGAGCGCATTACATCCACGTCGGCCATCGTGCGCGTTTAGTGCTTGGGGCAGGGGTTGGGGACAGAAACGCTAAATTCCAGAAAATATGCACGAACGCACGCACGCACACGCTATCACGGTTAAGATATCACCCGTATGGAAGTAAAAGTTCACTTTCTCAGACTCGGGATGTTAGCGGTTCTGCGGCAAAGGGCAGTTTTCCTAATGTCCCACACTCAGTGTTCAGCCAAGAAGGGGATAGAGTTAAGCAAGGCACTGCTGGGTTGTTCCTGGTTGCACGAGAACAACTTTTCGTTACTATGTTTAAGCTAAGCTGGTTGCGAACTGTGTGAACCGTGCGTGCTCTGCTCACGCCAGACTGCCTTCGCTTGGCGGGGTGCAACGGCACAAAAACGGGTTCCCTTCCCTGTCCCTCCACCACGCGTGCCAACGGAAAAGCGGGCCACCCTTCTAGCCAACCTTCAGGCGTTGCGCACCGTGGGGGTTTCCTTCCTTCTCCCCGGGGCTGGCTGAGAAGCAAGCGGCAGCAACCAGAGCGAGTACGCCTTCGTTACTTTTTCGTTAGAATTTTGCGCACGTTTTGCCGGCGGCACACACGGGGAGAAGATGTGATCCCTATTTTGTCCCCTTCCTGCACGCCACCCCAAACGTTTCACGTCTCCGGGCGTTAGGGAGCGCTGAGTGGCCGCGCTCAGTTTTCCGTTTAACGGAGCAGCAGCCCTCCTGGTCGCTGAAAGAAACGGCACTTTGGTGTGGCGTTTCCATTTTGGCGGAGAGTTTGCGCAGATGCGTTTTCATTTCACTTGGAGCGAGCGATCGATAGCCACGATCATAGCAGGAAAAGTTTGGCCCCGGAGTTCCAGCAAGAGTGGGAGCGACTGCTGTGTGGAAAAGAGACGTGTCACATAAAAAGGTTTACAGAGCTAAATTTTACGAGTTTTTCTCGTATCGTATAAACATTGAACGTAATTGAAAATTTTAGATGCTTTCATCGTGCTATTGTTTGATCGATTTTCACAAAATAATTAAATTAAATTCTTTAGATGATTCTATCCATACTACAGTTCTGATTATTCAAGATCGGACGCTTCAATTTCTAATGCTCTTGCCACGCTGTGACACTTTTACCAGTTTCCTGGAATTATAAAAATTCGTTCGAGAATTCGTTTCACTAGGAATTTTCGCCTGAAATGGACAAAGTTTGAAAAGGTTCAAGCGCTTTGATCTTTTTTAGGTAAGTTGTTTTTAATTAGTTTAATTAGAACGTTTATTGTAAGAATCATTGTAACCAGTGAATGGATGAAGATTTTTCAACCGTACGGCGTTATCTTATAAAGTACAAATTTTTAGTTAGACTGGCAATAAAAAAATCAGTTATAATTCCAAGAAACTGGAAAAAGTAACTTTAAAAGGAGTCACAAAAAAGAATTAAAAATCACGTATCCGATTTAGAATATCAAGCACTGTACATAATTTAAATACAACACGTTCAGTTTTTGATTTTTCCAGCTGTTTAAGAAGAGAAATGTAAAGTGCGATCACAATTAAATCGATTTCAATTATAAAATCCTTTATTTTTCCTTTGAAAAAAAGAGCAGCAAAAAAACTCCTCCAGAAAAACAAAATGAGTCACTACGCGAAGAACAAAACACAAATAAGCAGCAACGGCATCATTTGCGCTCCCCCCAAAAACACGCACGCACGCACAGTTTTTCCGAATCTGTGCCGCGTGGAAAACCGTGCAAGGAAAAAAAAGACGGACGAGCGCGATCACGCGAGTAAACGAACGGACGCACCCCGAACGGGAGCCAAAACAAAACCCCTCCCTTTTCACCCTTCCTTGCACCAGAGTTACGCCACCGGAAAGGAAAAACGCACCCGTTGCGTTATTTTTAGGCCCGCGCAAACGTGCAGCAAGGGAAAACTCACGTCACTCACGTGGCACGCGCGCCCGTTTAACGGATTTACGCCCGTTACTATCAAAATTGATGATGCTGCTGCGCATCCCAGCGCTCGGCCAGAGCGGAACGAAACCAAGCACTCCACTCTCGGTCTCTTTCTCTCTCGCACCGCCAAGCTGTTCTCGATTTTTCATGAATGAAAATTCACGTCCCCTCTCGCTTGCACACACTGAGTTCGTGAGGTTCGTTGGTGCGTGAGAGGAAACATGGTGGAGGGGGTGGGGGAGGGGCTTTCGTCAGCCGGTGGCAATAATTTCGTGACTGCACACGACCCGAACAAAAACTCGCGCGCCTTACCCCGTTCGGTAACCGCACCGTGTCATCCGTGCCTCCTGGCGGGACCTGTTCCTTCTGCTTTTCACTTTAGTAGGCCATTCCCAACCAAATTCAAACGGTTCTGGGGATGCCGCCTTGGGATGGGCGGGTAGACAATGGTTTTTGGGGGTCGCTGAGAGACAAGAGGTCAAAGAAACAATTGGCCCTAATGTGCGCAGAAATGGGATGGACGGGGAGGGGGGAAGTCAGTGGATAACTGTAGGAGGCAGGATGAGAAGGGAGTATAAACGCAGCAGCAGCAGCAGCAGCAGCAGCAAAGAAATAAAACTTGACAACAAAACTGTGAAGTGATTTTTCCTTCAACGCGTAACGCCATACGGCCGGATCGCCGGCGGTCATGCGTTCAAATTTCCTTCGCCCCCTTGTGAACGTAAGGGAAAGACGCGTGGAGCACTTGATACTTTAAATGTTGCCTTGCCGTCGGGGTATGGGTGGTTTACTTTGTAAATAACAAAAAAAAAGTTTCGGGAATAATTAGACACGAGCGGCTTTGTGGCAAAACAACAACACCGTGAGTTTAACGACCGCTTATCATGTGGTGTCGGTGGTAACGGAACGGTTTGACAGCATCCGGCATTATGCTGCACAGCTTGCCCGATTTGTTCTTTGATGTGCAGGTGGATAACAGGACGGACGAACGGAGGAAGAGCGAAAGAGTGTGCCAGAAACGATAATTCAATTAGTATAACTTATCGTTTTGGGTAATTATTCAACATCAAACTCATTTGGACGTAGAAAGACAAAGTATGTTTTACGCAATGTTACGTAAAGTTTCCGTGAGTTGTACAAAAAATATTATGATTTAAGTCTGATTACTAACTAGTGTAAACGTGAAAGTGAAATAAAGAGTGAAATAAGATTTCCTGTTTAATTTAAACGCCGTTTAAATGCTATAAAAACCTTTTCTTTGCTACATAGCAAAGAAAAGGTGGCTTTTGCATCATATTACTGTAATCCGTCGAAACGAATAAAAAATAAGTGTAAATAAAGCCTATACATTTCAGTACTCAAGTAAAAATCAGTGAAGCTGCTTGTACATGTAATATCTATTGTATAGACTTTAATAATAGTTGTTGTAATAAATGATATAATTTCACTGCTTTATAACTGGTTTCTAAATATTTTTGGATCTTCATCATATCTGGTAAAAGAAGTTTTGAAAGCAGCAAGGCTGCTTCACACAGAAGTGCAAGAATTAAAATAACGTAAAATTTGATGTACAAGCCTTCATTGAATTAGAGCATGAGCCTGAAATGCACAAGTTTATGTTAAATGATATTATCCTGATGTTAAGCAATTGTTATAAATGTAGAACATCATTATAAAGGTTAAAGGTGAAATTTGGTAGGGTAGCCGAAGGGAGCGTCTCGGATAAATAGATCGTGTAGGAACATATGTAGGGGGCCAGAACTGAACATGTCATGCTATTTTTGGGGCTTATTTCTAGCTGTAAAAATGTAAAAATGCCATAAACTTTGACCCAGAGTACAGAAAATTACTTTATCCAATTCATCATTGGCTCAGTCTTGTAGCAGTAGAATACTTTTGATAAACTGATGGTTTTGATAGAAATAATTTTCATCAGATAAATTTACATTGAAGATGAAGCAATGGGGTTCGATAAGATATCTGACCCAGAATTTAATTTAATAAAAAAAAAACTCTTGAATTATTAAATGCTCTAACAACTGACCTTCAAACAAAAGAAGAAAACATGAATGTAATAAAATACTATCGAAGATATTTCACAGCAAACACCAGTAAGCTCCATGTTGTTTGGACAAGTGATCCATTCAAAAATATTTCAGATATTTTAGAATGCAAAAAAAGAAGATTGAAACGCAATTGTGGAGTTGGCAAAGGCTATTATTACCCACAAAGAAATCCTTTCACTTGTCAGACCTCCCAAAAGAACCCTCCCCAAGCGATGGCATATTTAAGGCAAAATGATGGAACACCTTGTGCAAAATCTTCACCCTCCAAACAGAGCGTGCTAAGGTCAAAGAGTGGCCACCCAGACCCCCTTGGGCAGCCTTTGCGATGTCGCCCACCTGTTCGCGCGTGTCTGCCGCCCTTGGAGTGCTTTCGGTTCCGCCGTTGAAGGCAGCCGCGTTCTCGCCGTGAGCTCACGGGATGTAAGGTGAGCGCAGTGCGCACACACAATTCCCCGTTCTTGCACTTTCAATGCGGCAACGCAAAAAAAAAAAACATAAAGCAGCTTGTAAGGTGTCGAAACAAGTTTTACCATTTTTCAATAATTAGAGCCGCAAGATCCCTTCAAATGGACGCGCGGAAACATGGCCCGATAGCGTGGAAACCGGGGTGCAAGCAGCATTGCTTGGTGAGTGTGTGTGTGTGTGTGGGTTGGAGCAACGACGACGGTCCTCCCGATGGATTGGACGCAACCCCAGTCGCGCGACGTGGGCCGTTGTGTGAACCTCTGACGGATGCCGGCTGCCAGTGGCCGTCCCGTGAGTTTGGCATCATTTTTCAAGTGCATTCTCACGCCGTCATCATTTTCCGCGGCGTTGTCGATGGTTGTCATCGGGCACGGAATGCTTTGTGGAAGGTTTTTGAAGAAAACAAAAAACTGTGCAAAGTGGTGTTTGCTATTCGGAAATGTTTCGAATGGTGGCCAGGTCCCCTAGTGGTGCGATGCTTTGAAGATTTTAGGCATGCCGTCCTGTCGTAACTGATACGTTGTATTTATTTGTTCAGCGCAACCTACGGGAGTTTACAAAAATAAACTCATATGCAATTCAAAAACCGTACGTGTAGGGTTCATTTAGCAAATCGTCTATTGGAAATCCTTATAATTCAACAGAGTTTACGCTTGTTTCTCCATCGCTATCTGTACTGACAGAATAAAAAACTATGGAATGTCCTACAATAACGGTGTCAATTTAAACCTCTTCTTTTTAATTATTGATATCTTTACACTTTATATTTGTTGTATAAAAGGATAATATGACTGTCATTGTATTAAAAATGTTACTCGCTTTTTAGCGATTTTGTCAGATGAATTAGAATGATCGTAATTAGAACACACTGAAAATTAAAATAAACAATAAAAATAAACAATAAACGTTTTCTATGGAAACGCTTAGGATAATAACGGACGTTCATAAGAAAAATATTTGCCGTCCGTCAGATCAGGTAAAATAACAACCTATTTTGTCTAGAATACATATTTTAAAATTGGACTGAAAGTTAAAACAATTAGCAAAAAAAAAAAAATCTATCTTAAGCTCCTCTCATCCACCGGGTCAAGTTCCACCAGGACCAAATGAGCAGACCAACAGTCACTAAAGACTTTAAATTTCTTCCAAATACTGTTATTAGTAACGGTTTTGAAAGAGAACGCTATTTTTAGTATTTAATTTGAGTGCAATTAAATTATTTGGACATCATTTACCTTTTAACACAAATATTCATTGGGAATGAAATCGCTGATTCGATTTCAATTGTTCTATTTTTAAAATTCTCACATGCTTATTATAGTCATTGGGATAAAATGAATATTTCTGTTAAAAGAAGGAACTTTTGTTCGTTCGAAATCCATTTAACGCATGGCCATTAATCGGGTTATAGTTATTTGGAAAGTCAATTAAACATAGCTCAAGTTTTATGATCCACTTCTTCTCCCTCAACCCCCATTGGCATCAGAAAGAATCATTTTCTAACGCATCTTGACGTCATAGAACTGTCGCAACTAGTGACATTATCTGCGTCATCAAATTTAACACAATGTGTTTTGCAAAAGCAAAAATACCCCTTCAGCTGCCAAGCGCAAACAAAATCACATCAAAACGATCGGTCACCGTTTATATTGGTGCCTTATTTTCCCGAGATTCCCGATACCGGGGCAGCTAAGCAGGAAGAACAACGCACACGCAAGTGGGCATCAAACTCGCTAGAGGCTTGAATAACGTCATGGGACGCGAAAATTCGACAACACGTTTATTTCCTGCGGGTGGGAGGAAATCAAGCCCGTAAACAGTGTTCCGAGGGCGATGCGGAGGGCGTAGGGGTGCGTTGTTGTTTTTACTAACCACCGGTTTAACGGTTAAGGTCACTTTTGCGCTCGTTACACACATTCGAAATTCGTCGTCTTCTTTGCTGGGGAAATATATGGCGTAAAACACACGAGCTTGTAACGAGAGACAAACAAGAGGGAAAACAACACCGTGTGCTCGTGTATCGAAAGCAAAAGCGTGTTGTGGCGTATGGGTGTGTGTGTCCCCGTCCCCGATACAGACGTGTGTTCGGAAGAGTAATTGATAAATTTCCACACGTCACCCGTGAGAATCGTGATGACGAAACGGGAGTGCAAAAAGAAGCTGGACGTAGCCGCTGCGTGTCGTTCCGCGATTCGGAAACTTTGGAGGAAACCTTCCCCAAAATGATACACTGACTCACGTCCGTGCAAACAAGGGCAGATGGACGGAGAAAATTATTGAATCATAAAAAAGAATCTTACAACTGTGCGATCGAAACGTAGCATCATAGATAATAGACATTTCTGCCCTGTATCAAATCATAATCACGATCGTAAGAGAGCTACTGATGAAATTGACCATCCTGACAGGCCCATGCTGGCACACAGGCAATCACCAGCAATCAGGCTTAATTACCGAGCGCGTCTGTTTTCTCCTTGTTTAATTGCCACTCCTCAAATTTGTCAATTCGCTCACAATGGCACGAACAATTTTAATCTCTCCCCCCCCCCCAAAACAACCGGACGGATAATTTATTGTTCGGTGATCAACAAACACCGGCACCGGGGTTGGAAAATCCTCGGGTGGATAAATAAATAATCCGCTTCGGCCGAGGCTCGTAAACCGTAAGGCCGGCCCCAACTAGCTACACTCACTCTCAGCTGAGTGCGCGTTCGATTCTCATTGAAACGACGGAAAAGTTACTGTTTTTTTTTTTCTTCGACGGAAGTACGGACAGTGTTTTCGTTTTTCTGTGGCCGGTGGTGGTTTCGCGGATAAGGATTTTAAGCCAAATAAAAATAAACTCAGTGGATCTAAGCACAGAAATCGAATCGAAGCCGGCAGACGAGAGTTTTATGATCTTACGACGGTTACAGACAGAAGTTTGCCGTTATTTTCCACCAATTTTCCCTCATCGACAGTAGCGCCGCAACGCTTGGGGAGGGGGGGACGCTTTAACGAGCGACTATAAATCAATGGACACTTGGTTGGTTTACGTGCCTTTATGTCGTTTGTCGAGGGCTGTGAGCAGACAAGCAACAAGAAAGTCGCTTAAAACATGATAAAATTTGAAGGCACAACAAATTCGCCAAAAAAGACGCAATATATGAAAGGGAGAAAGTTTGGTGGAAAGATCGGTACTTGGCCACAAGTGCGCTTGTTAGCAGCAAGACGATTCTGGTGGCCTTTGCAGAAAGTCGCAAGGACTCGGGAAGGGACGAAATGGAAAGAAATTGGCCTTTTTTTGTGGCTGGCAGTAGTGGTAAGTGAACCAATAAACAAACACGAAACTGCCGTTTCCTGTGCGGAACACGATACACTAGCTAGCCGGCTTGAGTGATTGTGGGTGTATCGGAAATAGATTTGACGGAAGCGCGTTGACAGATGTGGGTCGTGATGTCGCGATACGGCACGCGAAGCTGTTTGCAGTGCCGCGGGAAAAGAAAGCGCTCAGTTGGGCAACTAATCGGGCAACTGGTCGTTTTGTTACCTTTTAGTTTCGTCACCTACGGGACGGGATGAGACCTGATGGGTGTAAGGTGCATGGTTGTCTATAAGTGGCTTACCTGTGGAAGAGAGAAAATAAAAATCAAGATGAACATGAGTTGGTGGCATAAGACTGTTTGTTTTGCGGCTTCGGAAGATATACTGGCGTCGAGTTTGAAAATGTTAAAAATGATGGGTTGATGAAGGAACGTATAATTAGAGATTAGTTTGTTCAACGAAACAAAGATATTACAAAAAAAAACGTGTATCGTGATTTCGAATATGTTCGTTTTATGATTTTGAGACACACATTATGACGAAAGGAAGTCCGTATGGCATTTTGTGTTGCTATAAAAACATTTTCAAGTCCATTCGGGACGAGATAAGGTGCCTCTTTTATAACCGAAAACAGAAATCATGCTGTTTCCGTCTAATAAAAATATAATTTACTTAGCAACGGTGTGAAGCGGAAAAGTTTGATTGAATATTTAAGGAAAAAGCATTATTATTACATTCCTCAAAGCGATAGTACGCAAGTAAAATTGTTTTCCAATAGAACTGGTAAAATAAATCAATAAGCTT
Source organism: Anopheles epiroticus (assembly GCA_000349105.1). Lineage (NCBI taxonomy): Eukaryota > Metazoa > Arthropoda > Insecta > Diptera > Culicidae > Anopheles > Anopheles epiroticus. The sequence goes on along the minus strand of KB671169.1, from coordinate 161,265 downwards.
GGATATTCCTCGAAAGATTTTGAGTTTTGCCAGTACTTATCAGGGAATTATTAGTCATCGATAACGGTAGCTCTTAAAATGACCCAAGTTGATCGACTTTTAAATTTTTAGTAAATAGTAATCGACACTCTTTTCATATTACAATAGGTACAATAGAGTGTGTGTTTAGATCAACAAGATCAACAAGCGAACAAGCGAAAACTACGCTACAAAGAAACATAAAATCAATTAGAAATATCTTCTTCCCAAAATGGTTATTTTTAGATATTTTATACCCCGAAGAGATAAAAAATCAGGGAAAATCATACTCGTATTAAAATTGTTTTGTACATCTCGTGAATTTAGACGGTTGGTTTTCATTTTGAAATAAGATGTTAAAGTATAGGTAAGCACAAAATGTATTTTATTCAACGACAATTTCATGAAAATCCCATTAGGACCGATTATACTCTCCCTCTCTCACTCTCTCATATGATATGTCAAGTTCATCACTGCTACAAGCAGCTACATGGTTTAGCAAGGACATTCTAGACATTTTCCATTTATCTTAATTAAAACAAAGACAGATATTCTGTAGTCAACAGTTTGTTAGCATTCAAAATTTGCAGCTAAACCTTAGATGTCCAAAGCGCTTCCAAAAGAATGAGGTACTCTGCAGTACCGATGTCGAATTATCGAACGAGAACTAGAGTATGAAATTCTTTATTAAACTAGATATTTTAAAATGTGCCTCTTTATTTGTGTACATTGGAACACATCGAAACACGAAACTTGAACCTGTTTACCACTGAGCGATGTAATTTCCCACGCCATTTTGTTACGCAACTGGCAATTGCTTTTTTTTGGGAACAAGTAAACATCGCACACCGTACATGCCCTTCCGTGCGGTCCATCCGAACCCCTTCTGGCCAAGATTTACTTTATTGTAGAGCATATAAAGGTCGGTCGGCGAGAATCCGCTTTTCCAAACACAGCTGCACGCTTGTAGAGCACGACCCGGTGGTAAAATGAGGTAATGGCCTACCGCCGGTGCTAGGTGCGGCAGTAGTAAATGCCACCGAACTTGGCAGCGAGGTGTTGTACCGTGCACAACAAAGCAAATGAAACGAATGAAAAAAAAAAAACTCCAATGACCTGTTAACACCCGAAACCCCCAAGGCGATGATGCGTTTTCCTTGCGCTTCGAAAGGTAATGGGTGGTGGGTGTACGCTTCTCACTCCCTTTACCTGACCCTCTGGGGTTGCCTGTGAACGGCAGATTTCCGAAACAATAAATCAACTAAATTCTTAACCCCTCTCCCCTCCTCCCCATCCCCCCCTCGAGCACACCTTACAACGTAGTCCTAACAGGTTTCAGCGATGGATGGATCACACACCACACGCCACATGGCCCGCCCGACGAGGGCGACTTTCCCTAACTCATACCAACAAAAGTGCATTGGCAAGCGCACCCGCACTCGAGTTTGGCCTCATCCGACCGGCCAACGTACGCTCCTATAGGGCGATCGCTTCGCTTTGGTTTATGCACCCGGCACGATCACGCAAACTTTCCGGAGGCGTCGTTTTTCCAACCCCCCGCACCGATCGTTTTCCCGTGCAAAATTGATGAACATTCTGCCATCTGCGTGGCGCAACAAAACTGTCTATGTGAAATGCCAAAGGAATAGGGTGGAAAAAAAAGGAAAGGAAAACGAGTGAGCCGAAATCGAATAAATCGGTGGTGGCGTGCGCGACTCTCGGGGAAAGACTTGACCACGCAAACCCTTACACCTTTTTCCCCCGCCGGGGGTACGCCCAGCTCAGCACCCGAACGTGATGACGACTCGTCGTACAATGGATGGAGGGAATCTTTAAATTTAATATTTAACATTCTCCATCCCATCCGATCGACGCGAAACTCAGCTACCAACTGGGTGAGTTGGCAGCCAAGAGGTTATTAGTGACCACCAAAAAAAAAGAATGACGTCCTCGACCTCTTGACTTTCTTGGCAGTCGCCATCCAACAGGGGGATCTCTTATATGTTCTCTAAATCGATCCTAACCCTTCGAGCAAATTTTCCATTTCTAGCTCATTAGCCACAGCACTTTATACTTCCCCGTCCGTTTTGCCCGTGCGAATTAGCAACAAATTGATGGAAATTCCACAGATTACGTATGGCTTCGTGGGAGAACTAGGTTTTCCACCGGCTGGTGAGTGGAGCTGATTTACGATCGACGAACCAATCCGGCTCGATTGATCCGCTACAATATTTCGCCGTGTTGTTTTCAACCAAAAATACGATAATCGAAATTATGGATCAAGAGAGGGAAAGAATGTGTGTGAGAGAGAGAGTGGTGAGCGTGGAAAACTCTTATTTTCCAGCTGTTTGGGACCCCAGGAAGAAGGTGGTTTGTGACCGTCATGTGGCTATATTTAGATTTATAGTGACTATACAGTGTGCTGAAGCGCATCATACGGTGGACACGGACACGCTATTTTTATTCACCTTTTGGCCACAATTGGACGTTAAGGGGATGAAAAAACGCTGCCGTCCTCCCCGTGCCCCCTACTGTGATTGAAATTTGTGGCGCACTTGCTTGGCGTTCAACTATTTTCCATGCTCTGCTACTTCCGGTGACATTCTTGCGACTCGCGACTCGTCTTCATTCCAACGCAGACAGTGTGTCATTAAAATGGGTAATTTGTGCATCCGCGCACTACTAGTATGCACGTATAAAGTGTGGAATTTATTTACTCCCTTGCTTAGAAACATTGTACAAAGCATACAGCAGCAGCAGTGCTGTGTTGTGTTTGATTTATAGATCAATTAACTTCCGCCCATAATCTGCACGCTGCAGGTAGCATTTATTGAGGTATGATTCACCGTTTATTTATACATTAGCGAGCAACCGCGTGGGCTTATGCTTCTCCGGTAGCTGATGTGGGGCTGGTATTTTATTTGTTGTGTACGGAATTTGTAGTGCACGCCCAGGCCGCCAACGTTTGCCAATTATCGAAATCGACCTATACACCAAAGCGTCTTCTAACACCAATTTCGGTAAAATGGGCAGCTGTTCATGGTGCGTTGTGGTCACATTCCTGCCGAACAGATGCACGATGGCGTGAGGTGTTGTGATGTGGCGAAGGTTTTAAATTATGCGAAATTCCACGGTCGTACAAGCAGTGTGCAACCAAAAGCAAATGACAGCAGATTGGAAGGTATTCAATTTTTTTTTTGAAATTTTGATTTAATTAAAACAAAAATGTGCGAACATTATGGGCAATAGTGAACATTAACAATCAAATGTAAATCACTTTAAATGGCTGATATTTCGTCTTAAATTAACAATAAGCGTTGCGGATAGAACTTAGATACGTTAGTTTTCTTCCTCAAACATCCAAAAATAGTCCAATTTTTAGAAAGGAGCGAAACAAACCTAGCAGATTCAATGAGCCAGCTATAAATATATTTTGTAAATTAAGTCTAACTCGGCGGATTTATCGAGGTTTACAAAACAAAATTGCAGGCATAAGATGGATTTTGGAAAAAGTTTGAGTTTACAAAAAAAGATACCTTTAAAACAAGTACTGGTAAAAAAAATGCATGAAATTTCATACAGCATTTGGAATTGAAGGTAAATAAATGGTATTAGAACCAAGTGCAACGTTAAAATGTCCACCGTGTTGTTGTAGAACTTTCAATGATTTCATATAATTTAAATCATTTACTTTACTTTCTTATCGGGCGCTACAACCGCTTCGTGGTCTTGGTCTGCAGCAGCAAACTCCAAAACCGCATACGGTCTTGCGCCGTCGTCTGCTAATCCGTTATCCCGGCCTTGATGGCGGACGCATCAACGCCATCCTCCCACCTCAGCTTGGGCCTACCACGCCTCTCATGTGGACGGCCTAAGATGGTATTACGGGCTGGATCGTCCGGGTCCATGCGTATAACATGGCCAGCCCACCGGAGCCGGGCGAGCCTTATCCGCTGCACAACGGAGAGATCGTTGTACAGCTCGTACAGCTCGTCGTTGTATTGGCTCCTCCATTGTCCCTCCTCACATCAACAATCATGCTGAGCTGATCTTCCTCTCGAACGCGGCTAAGAGGGGATTTCGTCAAATTTGGACAGAGTCCATGTCTTAGAAGCATAAGAAGATCTTTTGGTAGGCTTCCGCCACATAGGAGAGCCGCAGACCAATGATGTCTATGTCATCAGCGTATGCCATGGATGCCATCTGGATTGACTTGTAGAAGATGGTTCCCGAAGTCTCCACCTCCGAGTCGCGGAAGGCCCTCTCTAGCACCAGGTGGAAAAAGAGACAGACGAGCCCATCCCCCTGGCGCAGACCCTTGATGATTGTAATTATTATTAAATATAAACCTAACGTTATACCTATATAACGTTTATAAGGATAAACGTCGTCTAAAAGACAACAAACGCAGTTTACGAGCAAAAGATCCAAGAGTACAAGTTTAAAGTTTAATATCTGTCACTAAACAAGATTGATCAACAACCATTAATAGAAAATGAGGGTAGACATCCATAAATTATCCAACGAAGTCCTATTTCTGATTATGATTGAATCAATAATCTAAATACTGCTTAGAAGTTCTCATTGTAAAGCAGTTTGGACTTCTGAATTAAATTAAGCTAATTAAAAAAACTTAACTACTCATTCTTTGCCCGTACACAATCTGCGTCGTTATGTCCAACAGTTTTGACGACTGCATAAATCACACTTTCGCTGCCTTGTCAACGTTCAACGTACCAGATCGCTACGTGTCTTCAAAACATCTTGCAAAACAGGCGTAATAATTGTTGCAAAACCATTCTCTTGTATCTCTTCATCTAGGTACCAGCGCCAATTACACTGCCGCGATCCCCCCAACAACAGCAAATCCGTTGCATCCTTCATCTACAAAAACACAACGCAAAAACACATCGCAGCGCCCAAAAAAACCATCCACTTTCCTGCGCCACATAAGCGTTGGTGTCTATTTGTGGATCGTCACCGCGCAGACAACGGTTGATCGCTACGGTTGATCTGCTGTGCTGATGAAGCGTTAAATGTTTGGCTAGTGTCCCATCACACCGCAAACGGTCCATAGTACGAACTCGGCGACGTTACCTGAGATTCGTTAATTAAATTGTCAACAACGACGTTCAACGACGGACGGGCCAAAGAAATCTAGAATACGCTAAACACACACTCCCAGACAAACACACACTCAAACAAAGAAGCATTGCATTTTGTTATACTTATCGCCACCATTTATGTTGCGTTTGCACACCTTTTTAGTAAAACGAGAAAAGAAAACCACATCTCTGATTAGTATCGGTACGGTTTCTTTCGTAGTAGTTTAAATTTATTGCAAAAAAACGACAAAATAAAACACACAACCAAACCAATACAAACGCCAAAACAAAAAGAAACCCGGTGGAGGGATTGATTGCGAGGAAGAAGCCTTAGCTAGCCGGACATTTGTAAGGTTCTGTGGGGACGTTTGTGTGGTTCTCCATTGCGGGTGTGCTCGAGAGGAAGTCATGCTTGGTTCTTTCGTGTGTTGAGATCCAAATAGGACCGTGTTGGGTAATTATTCGTTATTCGTTACTGTTTCGTGTATCGTTGTGAGCCACCGGACTTGTCGCCGCCGCCGCCGTCGTTGGTTCCCACGGGATGGGCGATAGCGAAGAGGCGGACGAGTCTATCGATGGGTGCGGTGTGGGTGGCATCGGTGACACGCTGCGACTCGGTGGTCCTAGTATTAGGCCGCCCATGTTACCAATGTCGAACGCTAGCTCGTCCGGGCTGAGCAGTGGGGCGGCCGATTCGTTGCGGCTTGGCGCTCGCGAAGGCGTCGGTTCGCGACTCTTTGCCTCGAAGATCAGCCCGTCGAGATGTCCGATTTCAAACACCAGCTCCTCGGGTGATATGTCCAGCGGCAGCGGGGACACGGAGGGTGTCCGGGACGGGACGACCGGCACGGTGAGGCTGGGTCGCAGTGGCGTGTTAGTGGTGGCGGTGTGTGGTGACGGTCGAGGCGACTGTAGTGAGGAAAGCTGTGAGGAGGTACTAGCGTGTGAGTCGTCTTCGTGTTCGCTCGGTATCGGGGTGAAATGGTGCTCGGAGGCGGCACTGTGATTGTGATAACTGTTCAATAGTGGTGACCCGATGGCAAGGGAAGAGGAGGAAACGGTTTGGGAGGGTTGGGAAGCGAGTGAGGGGGAAGCGGGTTGTGAAGATTGGGAGGAAAGATCCGAAAGGTCCGAAACAAGCGACACCGGCGATGGGGTAACGTAGGCCGGTGCGACATTAACCGGGAACTCGGTACGTTCGGTATGAGTCGTATGCGGCGTTCGGACGGGCGTCTCCGGTTTGGAGGGTTGCGGTGAGTTACCAGCAGACTGTGACAGCACCTCGGTTGGGAACAGGGGCGACGATCGGCTCTTGCCCTCCTCCGCGCGTCCAATAATGTTTTCCACCTCCTCATCATCACTGTCAAAGTCCTCCAGCGCCAGGTGGCTCGTTTGATTGTCGGGGAACTTTCGGATCCACTCGACGTAGCTGACGCGATGGTTCAGCGTGACGCCCTCGTGCGGATCGCTCTGCCCGTAGAAGGACTTGGAAGACAGCTGATCGTGAAACTGTGCATCCGTGCCCAGCTCGTCTGTCAGCACCAAGCTGGGCAGTGCGGTCGGGTAGATGTAGGCGGGCTTTATCAGCGGCGGTGGCTCAAAGTCAATCGCATCCATACTGTTAATGTAGTCTTCCAGCTCGGCCGGAGTGACGGAGAGATGCTGATCCGTGAAATTGTCCATAAACGTCTGATCGTAGTCGATCGGAGTTAGGCTTCGAGCCACACGCTTTCGCTCCTTGTACTTGCGCCGGGTGGAACCGATCGAGGATTTGGAGCGTTCGGGCGAGAGGCCACCACCACGTCCGCCCCGTGGCACCACCAACAGCTGCTCACTTTCGCCCTCCGTATCACCTTCGGTGCCGGCGTCCACCATCTCCAGCGTGACCAGCGGTGAAAGCATCCGGTTGCTGCTGCCGGGCCGGAAATCTCCCTAGAATTCGAGATAAACGAGTTTTAGAACAATCTGCACCCGGGCGGGCAGGTTCGGTACGTAGCCGGGCGGGTCGCCGTCATCGAGTGACGCCCGCCGACCGGTACTCACAGCGTGCGGTGAGGGTGATGGTGATGACACATCCGCCGCCGGATGTGGTGAGATGGACGTGCTGTCGCGTGAAACGAAACCATTCGGAACCTTTTCCAGGGACGCGGGAAGGGTAAAGGAGTTGGAGTTGGAGTTGGAGGAGGAGGAACTTGGTGTTGATTCGCGGGAGGAACCGCCGGGCTCGTCGTATGGTGTCGGCGAACGGGGACGGGAAGGGGGACGGGGTGGAGCGCCGGGGACGAGCGGGACCAGCCGGTTCGAGATGTCCGCGAGCGGTAGCCGCTCGTGCCCAACGAACCCTGCCTGCCCATCGGCATACGGCGAGGGGGATTTCGATTGCATGAACTGGGGGACGGGCCGGGCGGTCCGGCCCCCACCGTCAGAGTCATAGTCGTCGTCCTCCACCGCTTCTTCTTCTTCCTCGTCCTGCACAATGATTTCGGTCGTCCAGGGACGGCTGCTACTACTTGCCTGACTTTCCGATGTTCCGCCGTGCTGCAGCAGGCTCCGCAGGTCGGCTTCCTTTGTGGTGCGGCGTAGCGTCGGCTCTCCCACTCCGCCCGCCGCTCCCCTCTCCGGCGAGTTGGAATGGGAGCTCAGGTTCGACGGTGCCGACTCGCTGACGTGCAGCGCCCCCGACACCACCGGCGGCTCGATATCTTCCTCCTCGATCGACATCGAGCGGGCGGGACGCAGCACGGCCTTCTCCTTCATCTCGTCCAGCTTGATGTCGCCCCAGGGGCGCGTGATGTTGGCGGCCAGTGTTGGCTCGGGCGATCGTTCAGGCACCCACTGCTGCCGCGGCTCGCCTTCGTCCTCGTGATGGTGACAGCTCTCCGGGATGGGGCTAATGTTGTGCCGCCGGCTCATCGGGTCCTGCTCATCCCGGCTGTACACGATCGGGATGTAATCGTCCATCCGGGCGCATTCCTCATCCTCCAGCTGGCTCAACCGCTCCAGCTCATCCGTCCGATCCTCCTGCGAGGTGATCGACGCTACCGAGCGTCGCTTCACCGAGCGACGCAACCCATCGTCACGCCTGATCGGTCGGAACTTGCTCGAGCTGGGCCGTGGTTCATCGGCAGCACCACCGCCACTGTCGTGCGGGTCGTTCAGCACAATTTGTGGTAGGTTTGTGGCATCGGCCGGGGAGAGGTTCGCACGGTACGATCCCGAACGCTCAACGCTGTGCGCACGGCTAGTCGAGCGCGAACGCAGCTCCTGTATGATGAGACTCTGCTCGGCCGTGTTCCGCTCCAGCTCACTCATCTGCACGCTCATCTGCTCCAGCTGCTGCTCCTTCTCCTGGCTAGCGCGCTCCAGGATGCGCAGCTTCTCAATCAGTACTTCCAGCTGGGCGGCAGCACCAACGGACGGTTCCAGCCGGTAGCCATCCTTGTACGGGACACCGTCCTGCGCGTAGGTCACACCTTCCACCGTGCTCCGGGGAGCTGCCTGGATCTGCTGCCGTACCGTATCCTTGTACTGCTCGAGCTCGGCCTCTGCCTTGGTAGCGTGCTGTTGCTGCTGCTGTTGCTCCAGCAGTAACTGCTCTTCCTTGTCAGGGACATCCTCGATCGCAGGCTGCTCGCCACTTGACACGAACGCCAGACAGTAGATCAGATCCATCGCACCCACTCCGGCCACTAGAACCGACAGCATCACACCCATGGTTGTGCTTTAAAATTATCTCTTTACTTAAGCAGGATTGAAACGAAAAGTGTGTGAGTTCTACTGTTTTGGCACCAAAATTGGATTACGCAACGGAACCTGGTGTTACACAACCGCGGGCACTCAGCTTAGCTTAAGGATAGAAAGGAGACGACACTGCCTAACAAAACGGTTCTAGGGAAAACATTCTCCAAGCGAACTCTGCCTCCCTTTACACAACACTCGCGTGAGGCGAGTGAGGAATGCGAGCTTTTTCCGCGACCCTAACTAATAAAGCACACACGGGAAAACGGATAACGGAAGATTTGCACAAACGATCGAGATTGGCGGCGTGTTTAATTGGCGAATGCAAACAGACTGGGCGGTGGACGAAAACGAGCACAGCTCAATCGGACGACAGACACAACCTCGATCCATCGGACCGATCACGAATCACGATCGAATTGACACCAAAGCGATTGATCGGTTCAGTTCGGGGAAGATGCTTTCTCTTAATTGTGCGACGTGTCGAAAAGACGTTCGTGCCACGAGTCACCGATGTTAGAGAGTTGCCCCGTCTGGTTGGGCAATTATTTGTCCCCCGTACGCTGTCGGTTGTAAACAAGCGTAATCAGAATGGAAATAGCTTTGTTTTACTTCGTGTCACCACTTGGACAGGTAAGGAAAGGCACCGATTAGGAAGCGTGCAGCTAAATAAGTCGTACCGCTGTGGTGTTGCACCGGTGAGACTATGTAAAAGGAATGTGCAAGAAGTGCAAAGGTTTGTGCGGATGGGGTGTAACGCTTTAAAGCGTTACGACAAGAGGCACATAACACTTGTTGCTGTCAAATTTTGGTCATCTAAGTTACTAATTTTTGTCTCTTTTGGGTACTCACTTTTGACTCAAAGTCATTAAACTTATTTACACCACAACAAATCACAATTTTGGGAAAAATATATAAATATTTTGCTTGGGCAATGACGAAAATTCATATACATAAATATGTAGATGAAATTTACATAAAGAGTTAAATTGATTGAATTAAAAGCAGTAGAATGAACCCTTGGAATTGTTCACATCTCATATGATTTGATACTTGTGTATGCCGTCTTCGACGTGCTGAAATTAAATGCGGTCGAGATGCCTACATAAAACTTGATACGCTCTGTCAAAAATTAGTGACTTACAGACAGAAATGTTGACTAAAATTGGTGACTTAGGACCGAACTTGATGGCAACCACTCTTAAGCTCTTGCCGTTACGTTCTATGAATTATTGCATTACAATCAATCATAGGTAAGTAGGGCGAACAGTTTTTTTCCCAGAAGAATGGATGTCCGTGGGGACAGTTATTACATTCAATTCATCAAGAGTGGACGAAAATATACAGGCGAAAAATACAGGGCAAATGCAATGCGCTCGTTTGTTGACATTGTTTCCTTAATCTTCTCGTTTAGGTAGCAACTTCAACCCGGTGTTCGTAAACAAACGACGACCATTTGTTCGGTGCCCTCATAAATCTTTCCTTTTAAAAAGAACCATTTTATCACCGCCAATTCTCACATCGGTTGTTGTATTGCATGGGTTTTTAAAGCGATCAACAAAGCAACATACGTCGTCGTGAACATCAGCAGACGACACGCGGCAACCGTGGCTTCACCGCTTGCCTTTGCCCTTTCGCCAGGACGAGGGCTTGGGTGTGTATTGCGTCAATGTGCGTTTTCTTTTTGCATTTGCATCCCGAGAGTTGCTTCACGAAGGTGTTCATCGGGCCAAGTGTAATTTGAACCAGTGCCGAGAACCATCACGGAGAGTGTGACGGGACGGCGGGAGGTTTCTAATTCGTATAAATAAAACACCCACTCCGTCGAACGACTGATGATGCGTCACGGTGATGCACACGGATGCCGACGGTGGGGCATTAGATTGACATCACGGTGGAATCCTCTGCTGCACCGCAAACTCGATGAACCTGAGCCGCGATCGGGACTCGACCTTGGCCGGGTAAGCGCGAACCTGACCGCAAATCGGGTCGCCCTTTAATAGCACACAAATCCCGACATTTACGCCTTGTCATAAACGTCAAACACGGTACACACGGTTCGTTGGTTGGATTGGATGTTTCGACGCTTTTCCGCTTTCGTCATAGTGTGTAATGCCAAAGATTACGGTGGCCTGTGTTACAAGCTTAGCGGGAAATGTGAATTCAATTACTCAATTTCAATTTTTCATCCCTGAAAGTTCTTTTGATCAAATTACTTAAAGGTTTATAATCCTTTGAATTCAAATGAAATAGTAAAATTGGTATGATTGGGAGGATATTGTTCTTCAACGTTGTAAATTAAATTTCAAGCTCATGAAGCTTTAAGAACTTGAAAAATAATGGTCCAGGGGCGATGACATGACTGTCCATCTAACTACGTAATGTAAACACTTTAAATGCGGTCGTTTTTTGCGTGATGAGAAAAATCGGCCGAGCACACCACAGAGGTGTTAATGCACAAGTTCTCAAGAAAATAGTTTTTTGAACTTTGTTAACTTGAACACAGCTTAATGAGTGTAATGATATGATAGAAATGATTTTAGATCTTCATGTTTCAAAATCATAAGTAATTTCTAAATTTGTAAAAGAATAAATACACACCGCGTTAAATGACTAATTACTGTAGGCGTCCAGTTCAGAAGCACTTACAGAACGTGCAACCGTCTAAGTGTTAATAAGTCTAGTATCCAATAGATGGACATCAAAAAGCTAACTATTCCTTAAAACAAGAGAGATATCAAAATTAAGAAAAGATTATTGAAAGTTGCCATTTCAAAATGATCACTTTGAAAATAAAAGACCTCTTCAAAATTATTCCTATGGAAAAATAAAACAAAAAAGACTACATAAAGGGTTCTTGAATTTAGCGTGAAAAAACTAATTAAAACAACTACTACTTGATAAGTATATGAGTAATTATTAAAAATATTCAATTACCAATTAGTGAAATCGTACAAAAAATCGCTCTCTTTTAAAGTACAGTTCTGTTCTAAAATGATGTAAATCTGCTCGTGTCAGACCTTAAGATACTTTTGAACATATCACAATCAAATGGTTTATTCTTAAAAAAGGATGAAATAATATTAATTTGACTAACATTCACCGTTTCCACTTAGTTTCCATAACGGAACCACGTTTTTCACTTAGTGCTTTGAAGCACACCAAACGTTCCTGCTTCTGTTTTGTGCGTTTGACTACAGATGGCGCCACCCGTTGCCAAAGAGAATAGCTGACGAAGCTTTCATACAGCTTGAACCTTTCGAACGGTTTTAAATACACGCTTGTACGCTTCTCACGTTCCAACAACATCCTCTCTCCATCCGGATAATTCGCTCCCACATCCTCTGAATCGGATGGAAATTCATTCATCCCATCATTGTATGCCATTCTCACTTTTCGTTGCCTCGTGAAATCCCGGGGTCTGTTTACCACCGATCCACCGCGACCACTAATACGTTTGATGGGATATTTATTGATGTTCGAGACTGCCCGGTGACGAGGTGGGCCCCGTGGGCTTGTCGACTCAGCCATCGGGCGGTTGACCATGAATTGGCTGCAGCTATACCGGTTTTGTGTGTGACTTCTGTATTCTTTTTTGTTTGCTACTCGCTTGTTTAGGCTTCTTTATTACATTCGCTCTTTGCGCCACGCGCCACACATGGCCACCGTATGTAAGTGTGGTTCGTTTGACGCATCTGACCTTCGAAGCTGGCACTAAAACCTACAATGTTTCGACGGTGAGGTGAGGCACAGGAATGGCAAAGAAAACAGCGCTGCGAGCGCGTTCGCCAGTCAATCAAACGATGATAGATGATAATGGGCGATGATCTCGTAAAAACGTTTGTGGATAGAGTGTGGCAGGCAGCAGGGACGGGGTGCTACGAAGGTGCCATTTAAAATTGAGAACATCGTTGCCCTTACAATGCACTGCCACAACCTTTGCGCCCACTTCCTTCCTGACTTTGGGGGAAAACATTTTCTTTCCCCACCTACCCTAAAGACGGTCTTTAGGGTCGAACGTTGAACGGCAGCTACGATGTACCGGGCGCCTCCATCCCGATCGTCATCATTTGCTCGCCAGCCAAACCAGCAAAACCGCGACATATGTAGCAAAAGTACTAAACCAGACACACACACAAACACTTGGCACACAAAGTATGAAACGCGGAAACAATTGCTGACACGACGTAACATTTCCACCGGGACGAGGCACCGTGGGTAGGAGACCAGGGAGATGGTGTGTCGTGCGAGCAATATCATCGAGCTGCTCTCGGCAAAATTCTTGTGCCATTTGCTCCTACTTCCTACCTTTCTCTTGCGGCCCGCTGTGCACTGCACATCGTCGTCGGTTTGGCCAGTTTGAGCGGTAAGAGTAAGAAAAGCAAAACCAGCTCGAAAATGGGACCAGGCTGCAAACGGAAACGATGGCGATGCGCAATGTGATTTTGTGCTGGCTAAAGTTCAGCTGTTATTAAATTAAATTAAATCCTTTTCTGCTTCGGCGATGGTTGGCGGTTGGCACAAGCGAAGAAACGGTGGGGGGTGGGAGGGGAGGGGGGGATTGGTAGCAAGGAGTCGGAACAGAAAGCGCAACCAGCTGATGAGCTTTGTTCTGGACCATTTCACTCAATCTTCATTATGATAATAACACGCTATCTCTCGGCAGCTGGAACAGAATTAAGCTGTACTCAAAAGAAACGTCTCCCGCGGTGTCTGGAGGATGGCATCGGTTTACACAAACGTGATAATTGTTTCAAAAGTTTTTCAATGTTCCAAATCAATTCCCAAAACAAAAATGTATCAACATTTACAACTGTTTAACTCACTTTTGTTGCCAGTTAAAAGCGGGCAACTCTCTTTGGAAACTTTTAATTAAAGAAGTATCCGTTTTGGTATGAGTTACACTCACAAAGTGATCAAAGTGAACTATTATTTTGGCCAGTGTGCCTACACGAAACGCGCACCGGAAACGGCATGTCACCCGGCGTTGCATTATGAATGTTTATTTCCTCCGGATGTTTGTCCAGTTTTCGAGTGTGTTGTCCCTGCGCAAACATGGCTTTCCCAGGTATGCCTCGGTGTCCCGGCAGGGTAGTGGCGTTGCCATGCTGCTAAACGGCCAGCAGCGATAGTGAGCTGCACGTGAGGAAAACCCATTGCACGCAATGTGACTAAGAGTTTTGTTTTAAAATCCGTGTAATAACTGGTAATTATTATTTTAAAAACATTTTTTATATTATTTTTGTAGTAACGGTCAACCCGTATTGCTATTTTAAAAAGCTTTCAGCATTTGAAAATGAATGAAAAAGTATACTATTTCTTATTTATTTTTAAAGAAAGAGAAAACAATTTCTCTAGTGTCAATTTCCCTTGGTGCTTCCTAGGGATAAAAAAGAACGTCACGTTTAAGCTCCGCGAAACAGCCTCACTGTCTTGCACATGACTTATGGCCGTCTAAGAACATTCTGACTGCTGACGAGCCGGACTGGGTATTGCACAGTGCAGAAGCGTTTCATTTGCGAAATGTTATCGCCTTAGGCCGCTCTGGAGTGTGATGGAAATGGGCACACATATGCCCACCCGACTCCATCCAGCAATCAACTCCGTTGGTGCCTTCGTAAGAGAGAGGGGAGTGTAAAGTGTGGAAGCTCCTTTTGGCAAAGTGAACCCACACACATACTTATACCACATCCACCCTACGGGGAACGACGACTGGGTTTTTTGCCTTTTCCCATTCAGCACAAACGAGCCATTTCGAGTGGGAAGACAATTTTACGACCTACCTCCCCGTACACCGCTTGCCTTCACGCACCGGTCTGACCCTGTCTACCGAAATTCGATGACCAATCACACAAATGTATGCATTGGGCTTATCCTTTCGGATTGTCTGCGCGGTGCATGCTCTCGATCTGGCGTGAAAAAGCAGCTTTTCACCCCGTAAGAATTCTTCCGTTGGCCAACTGGCACGCTCTTTATTCGGATACAGACAGATGGGCAATGAAAAAGTACAGTGAAGATACTGTTTCGAGCATCTGGATTTGCCGACCTTTCTCGTGTCGAACTGAGCAATGGAGCTCCGGAAAGTAGACAATGCTCTTAAACAAAAAAAAACGCTATAGAATGGATGAATTGGAGACGGAAACCAGTAGCCCCATCTTTAAGCGAGACAGCCTTCGATGGCTCGATGACATTTAAATGTCATTGAGATCATGGCCGCAAACGGGGAACAGCGCGGAAAGTCTAGGTGGAAGGACGTTTTTGGCAGCAACTGCCCATGCAAACACATTGATTACAATTCGCTGCTGTTGCCGTTCGGTGACCGGTGGTTGATGTCTTCGGCAGGAGAGAACGGAAACCTTATCTAAATACCATCCTCGTGCTTCCGTTTTTCACGTTGATAAGGTGTTTCCATAACGTCCTTGGTCGATACACTACATTCCACGCTGGGTGGGAATGAAGCGTTCTTTCGGCGAGGGGCACTCCGGGGTTCCACTGTTCACCGTGAAATTTCATGATATCCCCGACCAAGTGTCCCCAGACCTTCGATGCTTTCGATGCGAAGAGCTTCTCCAACGACGGTCTGTAGCAGGTGGCTTTTTAATTAAACTAATTGCATCTAAACGCGACTTATGCACACCCAGCACTGCTCCCCGGCCACACCGGGGACCGAACTACCTGGCCGGGTTCGATCAATTCGTTACGTTTCCAGAAGCTTTCAGAGGCACGTGGTCTACAACTGGAACCGAATGGGACCTGATGGTCGTTGCAGCCGGTGTGCGGTTTTATAGTTTTTAATTCTGAGGTGCATGTGGCACTCATTAAGCGGTAGATACGACCTTTTGCGTACGAGTTGAAACATTTCTGAACAGTTCATTCCTTGGTATCGATTTGCAGACGTGCGAAGACGTGTGGTTTGGCTGAACGGAAGCATCCATTAATCGTGCTTAATGCGCCTGAAGGTATGCAATACATTCGTTTCAATCCGTACAATCTTTGAGACGCATTTGCATCTACATTTGGGGTATGTGTTTTTAGTAAAAATACATTCTCCATAATTGGACAAAAAATTGAAAACATACATTCTTTATGCATTTAAGCCGAAAAGCCATTCGATAAGTCAGAAACGAAAATTAACAAATATCAAATACAGTTGCTTTACAACATAAATTGAATTGTACCATGAACCTAGCTCATTGGATCAGACTTTACACATAATTTGTAGTGTTTGGCAAATCGTTTGAATTGGTTGAAAAAATTAACACCATTTTAATATGCTACACCAACGAAAACATTGGCGGTAACGATCACAGGAAAAGGTGCACCAAAATAAACATAAATATTTGGCTATCAGCGTTAAAACATCTCCCAACGCTTTCAGCTCCTAAATCAATCCCAAGGTGAAAGCAACAAAACATGACCATTCCAATGCTCCCTCGCTTTAAGAGCTGGACATTGAACGCCTTAGAGCTATCGGGCGATCCAAATCATTCGATCGCCCTACCTACACGCTCCAACTGCAGCCATTCTATCGATGGCGAAGACAAGTGGACAGTGGATTTACCTTGTAATGTTTATCGGAGGTTTACTCCGCTCCGCGGGCCACCAATTTTTGTTTTTGGTTGCGGTCTGGACGTCAAGTTATGGTAGGTACGGCGCTTCTGAAGGCGGAATCGATCTAGTATTTCATTCCAAAACGTCAGCAAAACCGGGCGAGCGAACGAGCGATGGATGGCGTCGTTTTCAGGGCACTTGCCACCACCAATTACAGACTCGATGAAGGAAAGGCGGCAAAGGAAGGGCGAGGCTAACCCGCGTCCGCCTGCGCCTCAATTACGCAGCGATCAGTCGTCCGATTCGATCGCTAATATTCGATCTGTTTTTTCTTTTACAATTTTGTGTAACTGCTGCTGCTCGCACTTCGCGGTCGTCGTCGTCGTCGCCGGGCAGATGAAGAAATGAAACAGGTTTTCTAGCCACACGGTCGCGCAATACGGGCGTCGTGCGCGTTCGTACTGGAGCGCGCACACTGCAACAGAACGCGCGCGCGGGGTTTCAGTTTTGGTGGTTAACCGTATTTGGTTTCGCCGTTGCCACGTTAGACTTTCGCTTTCAGTGGTCTGCAGAAGGGTCTACCCGATCACGTTGTGAAACTAATTACCAAAATAGTGCGTTCGCTTTTAATTGCGGTACGATTAGAGCGCAGCAGATGTTGCGTAAAAACCTTTTACGGATGTCTGGCACACTAGTCACTCTTGATTAAGGGTAGGCAGAGAGTATGCTAAAAGCGTGCCGCGGAAGTGCATTACCATCGGCAGTGGGAAGCTGCGTTAAACCGTGCAACATTGTCGGCACCTGTCACTTGGTTCCCTATCTAGCTACCGTTACATTAACTTTGCTCTGTTTGTACTAAATTAAAACTGACGTTCTATTTATAGCAACAATCAACCACCCTTAAAGCACTTAATAAAGAGAGAGCAAGAGACACAACAATCATAAATATCTGTAGAGATTAATGTGTCATTTTCAAACGCAGTAACGCACACAAAATACGATAATGATTAGCATAACGCCATTGCACCTCTTACAACGTAACGCTTAACGCTTCACCTGTCACAGTATCACGAAGTACACTACCAAGTACACCAATTTAGCACGTCAACACAAAAGCACTCGCTACGGTGGCAGGTTGGCTCGGTAAGTACAACGGTTGAACCACGCTATTCTATCCCGTCGTTTGCAGCAAAGGATACTTTCCACTCGGCTGGACGCAGGAGCCGGTCCGCTGATCCGCACAGACGCGCGACACACGAGGAAATAAAACAAACAGACTCGCATAGAAGTGCCCGTAGCCCGTAGCCACTAACAACCGGTGGAGCGCATCATACGCTCGCGCGAAATGGGTGTTTTGGGGCGGAGAAAAACGGAAAAGCAAGCGGGAAAAGGCAAAACTCAACCGTCACTCACCAGTCCCGCACTGCCGCCGACTGCTATTGCTCCGTGAAGGTAATGCCGCGCGCCACGTGTGGATGGAAACTTTTGCCACCAGGGTGTGTGTGTTGTAGTATTGCCTCTGTTCCGCTGGCTTAGTACACTGGCAAGGGTCTGTTCTGGCCGAAACCGAGACGTCGGTGAAACATTCCTACGATTGACTCACTACCGGCCGCTTCGAACGAGAAGAGAGCGAGAGTGAGCCGTCCGCTCGTAATCTCGCATTTGGAGAAACCGACAGCCCCATCTAAACTCTATCTCAAAGCCTGCTGTGTGTCGTTACGACTCAGTCTTTGCTCAGCCGGCACACAATCACTCTCTCTCTCTCTCACACTTTTCGTCTCTTGTACTTTTATATCAAGCCTTACTCCTCTAAAATGCTCTCGTGCTTTTCGACTCCACGCGAAGAGATGGAGATGCCACCGAAGCAGAACTAATCCATCATCCCAAACCGACGGCCATGCACCGGGTATGCTGTGCTGTTTGGGTCAAGTGCTCGTCCTCCTCACCCAAACCTCTGATGTACTACCAAAATGGCCAATGAAATGTCAACATTTGCCAAATGAATACACCGTCCGCGATCCATTCTGCGTAGTTACAGTTACGATGAGAAGCAATAGTATGCACAACAGACGAGCGAATTAAAGCGTTTCAGTTGTAAGGCGCGGGAGTGTTTAAAGGTTTTAATGCAACAGTAAGTCTTACTTCTTGTCCCTTCAAATTGTCCCTTCATTAATAATCGCAAACCCGTTAACCATTCTAAACGATACGGAACGTCTTCATAAACCGTCCGGAAAAGTTTACGACGATATAGTCATAAAACCGATTAAAATTAGACGTTACATATAAATTTGAATCTTTTTTTCAACATCTTGTTGGTGTATTTCACGCCCTACTGTTTTGCCTTTTTTCCACCTCAACCGTTGCTACAACGTTACTCCACCCTTGCCAAAAAGAAGAGCTTGTACAGAGTGCCAATTAGTAAAAGAGCATATAACTTTGGACGCAATCATTTAAGAAGGTTTTTTATCCTAAAATTATTTTTATCCTCACTAACCCAACACCGGCGGCTTCCACCCGTTGGAGCGAAATGTTAAAAGTCGTCACGTGCGCTCGGGAAGAAGCGCATTCAACGCGCAAACACGCTGTGTGTAACGTTGCAGTACCGCAGTGCAACTGACCATGTTGGCACGCATTCAAATACACACTGCGTTCGATCGGCAGCAGTAAGGGAAAACTTACCGCTTCCCAATTCAATTGGAATTGAGGTCAATTTGTTAGAAGGCACGTGGTGCTACTATTTCCAATTAAAACTCTTTACTAATGTAAGTAATATCTTAAAGTTTCTTGAAATACTTCATACTCTTTAATTTGTCAAATTTACTTCTTTTAAACGAGCATCTCTTCAAGCTATCAATCTGCATATTATCCCTATCCGTCCAACAGGCCCATCGGGGACGTTCCCATTGCCCTACTTGTGTCAATTTGTATTACAGTTTTTCCTTCACCATCTTTTCGCTTTGTTCGCTTATTTTTAATATTATGATGCTTTTCTCTCTATGACGTTCTTCGGGAGTGCCGGCGAGAATATCGCACCAGCAAACCGAAAAGGCGCGTCTCCGGAAGCTCATAAGGTCGTTCCATTTGATCTTGGCTGTCGCGGTCAGCAACTATGTGCAGCAGCAGGGGTAGCAGTAACGTCGTGGTCGTACGCCATAAATATAAACGCGCCTTTTTCCACCCCCGCGCACGCGGCATGTAAAGGGTGTGTGTGGATCCCTGATCCAGTACGGGAGTAATGGAACCGAAAGGGAAAAACGAAGACAAGAAAGGAAATATATCCACACGTACACTTTCAACTGGCAAAGGAACGGTCAGGAAGTTAGTGAGGTGTGAAAATGAAGCCACCAGCGGAACGGTTGCGTGCAGCGCGGTTTAGGCTATCCTTTTTCCCTCGGTTTTTATCGTCCAAACCGCCGGACCTGCCGGAGGGATAATGGTAATATAACGATGAGCGTCGTGCCCGTTCTGTTTCCGCTTCCGAGGTTATGTCGGCGACCGTCGGAAGGACAGTGCAAACAATTATGTTAATAAACACTGGCCCGATTTCGCTCCCGTGCTTTGGCCGTTTTAAATGATCCGTTTAGCCCCTCCGGGCGATTGCTACTTTTTGCTTATCTGCAAACGAGGTCGGAAGGGATTTTAACTTATCTGATTTCTTCTGAATCTTCGTCTGAACAATTGGCCGATTTAACCGCTTTATTAATGGTAGATAAACAACGAGCAATATTTTTACTCTCTATTAAAAATGTTTTTAAATACACATTTCTTATCGCTTCTAACAAATAGCAGTTCCATTAAAAAGATAAACTCGTATACATTATTGTGGTTACACGTAGAACGATCTTGTTACTCCAATTGAGTCATTTCGAAAAACGGTTCCCCATCGTGGGAGGCTCACGTGCCATCCGTTATTCATATTGCAATTACAGTAACATACGCCATTTCCATCAAACCACATACATCAAGAACCAAGGAGAAACACATATTCCTTGGGCAAACAGCGACGACCCCGTCCGTATAAATCAAATATTGGCACATTTCTCGATTTTATTGGCAATGTATCGAATGAACGCATACACAAACGGAGCGCGCCGCACGGTTAGTGTTTATGTTTGCCTCCTCTGCCCGTCCTTTACCTGCAGGTGCTGGACAAACAGTGTCCCGGGTTACAAGCAATAAGGAGAGTGTCACACCATCATAAACCATCGGGGCAGGATATGCGCACCGTTTCGGTAACACCGTTCTGCTCCAATCTGGTGAATGGTCGCGGTAGAGTAAGTGTGCTAATGCTGCGTTTCGATAAATCACTGCACACGGCGGTGGTATCACTCGTCGTACGCGGTTGGTCTCATTTTTGTCCCCAACCACTCTACCCCGTCAATCAATTAAAAAGTTACGTGAACGACCCCTGCTACAGACATGCCATTTATATTGCCGTTTATTGTATCGGTCATTAGAAGGCTGTCTAGCTGTGGCTGGACGTACATCAACCAGCGGGACAGAAAATGCCGAAACAAGTACTCTCCCTCTTCCACCCCGGGCTGATGATAATAATGAAATGAATTCGTACAGCAGTGGCGCATTTCCGCAACCCCTTTAAAACGGCGGCCGGGTAGGTAAGGAAGTGGCATCACCTACCTCGTCACAGGCACTGCAGCGTGGTTTCAGCATTTCCGCATAGTGTCGCTCACAGTAGATCTGGTCGTCGTGCACGCAGTAGGTCAGATCGACCAGCAGCTCATCACAGGTCGTACACTTGAAGCAGCGCGGGTGCCAGAGCGTTTGCTCCCGGAACTTCGGTGCCGTCACAGCCATCTCGCCCTGGTTGAGCGTATCGCTGCAACCGGTGCATTTGGTCGCCTGCGGTGTGTCTTTGACATAGCCTACAAATGCAGAAAATGGAAGTTATTACAAGATTTTGTTTATTTGACAATTGATAAAGTTTAAAAATTTAAATTAAATACGTGCAAGTTTTGCCATTCCGTTAATCCTTTTTTAATTTCATGGTACTCTGTTAAGGCATTTTCAAAAGTCTTTAATCCAAATTTAATTTTAATGTCTATTTATCTTATTTTCCTATTAATATACCAAAATCTGACGCTTTATACAGTGACTGCAAGCTCTTTTGCTGATTAACCATTTAAAATGTCGTCTAAGTCGTTAGCATCTTGTATTTGGATTATTTTTTTTTGCCGTTAATGACGCATGCTTTCATAGTAGAGCTCAATCTTAAACCTATTTGCTGATTTTAAATCACCAAAATATCAGTTTATCGGTTACCAGACCGATTTCGGACACCTACCAATATCCAGCGCGATCTCATTTCTGGCCGCAACGAAATCTTCGTACGAGCCACGGTTCTGTTCCTCCACGTGCTTGCAGTAATCGAGCGCAAGGTCTTGCTTTGGAAGCTGGTACACGAGCTGCTTGTCCCGGAACCGTTCCCCCTGCGTGCCTATCTTGGGCACCTTCTCCGGTGGTATCACATCAAAGTATCGCTGGATCTGGAAGACAGCAGGTCGAAAAGATGCAAGCCTGTTAGTTATTAACCTTCCGTTCTTCGTTTTCCTATCGTGTAAAAAAACGTTTCTACCTTGGCCGACGTGAGTATGCCGGGCGGTACCCAGGTGTAGCCCATCTGGCGCGGATCCACCCGGGACGTGTTTGTGTCATGCTTGAAGCCGAGCCGTTCCCTCACCGTGGTCAGCTGCTCATGATAGACGGCGTGCGTTTCCCGCGGGCATTTGCACTCCTGGCACGTTTTCCTGTACGGTGGGGGAGAGGGAAAAGAGGAAGCGAAAAAAAAACAGCGTTTAGTCGGTTGCATTGGTAATGAGTGTTGCTAGCGTCCACTAGAGGACAGCACCGTTGTTCGCGCGCGCTCATCCGCTCATCAACACGTGACTGCTGCATTCGTCGAGAGAGATAGTAACCCTGCCGTTCCGAAACCACCATGCGACTCCACCGCAACACGAACGAAGGTTTGACGAATGTGAGAGAAGCCCTGGTTACGAGAGAACCGAGAACGAACCTCTGCTGAGAGATGCTAAAACAACATCAACGCTTTACAAGTGGTTTCAACCAGCACCGCCAAGTTACGAGAATTGTGAACCATACGGGTGGCGGGGTGGTGATGTCTCAACGGAACGATTCGACAGCAGTAGTGTGTGGTGTGCCGCACCGTACAGCTCATTAGGCGGGCTCTGAGATTTCTTCTACTGCTCTCGCCGAACGGACTTGTCCGTAGACCGGTACCGTGCTGGTACGTATAAACAGACGACCGCAGCACCGCGTTACGGACCATTCCGGTCACTCTTTCGCTCTCTGTGGGGGATCATAAAATTTAATTGAATTAGCCCATAATGGAGATCGTTTGCGATGGATGACGAAGGGGTAGAAACTGGATTGAGCAGCCGCGGGGTTAATGCTGTAGTACACTTCCGATGGAGGCAATGGCAAAACCCTGGTGCGGCAGAGCGTTGACGAATGCAGTCTTGTTTCGTTTGACGAATGGTGTTCTCTGACCGAACGAAGGCTTGCAGTTGTTTGTTACGAGTGTGTTTGTTTTCACTTTGTTGCAAACGATCACCCCCCAGATCACCAATGAATAAATGATTGATTTGATCAGCTTAGCGTTAGGTAAGTTACTATCTCTTCTACAAAAATTAATAATCGTCAAGGATAAAATATTTTTTATTTGACCCACATACCCACTTCCCTAGAGAAGTTACCAATTTGCTCCAATCATCACGGCTTGTCTTGACTCGCCAAACACCGCCCGGTTTAACCAAGCGAAGCTAATGAGCTTGTTAATTTGTGAATACTTGTCAGAAGCTCTTTCATCCCTACCACTGGGACTCAACTCACACGCTGCTATCCGTGAGTGTCGTGCTAATTTTCCGCCAACAAAACGTGAAAAACTGTTCTCCTTTTAAATCCACCGAACCGACGTGCGGTTTGTGGCGTCTTGTGTTACCAGTTCTGACAAGCGAATCTGTGAGGATTGGCACAACACACTCGCAAAGACACATCTACGTAACACGAGCGGATCAGCTTAAAGGTTAAAAATATGCCATTCATCACACAACAATCAAACCGACTGCCAGCGTAACGTGCGGGTCGGAAAAGTCAAGTTCAATGACAAGCTCAAACTCAAACAAGCCTTTCAGAGAAGGGTGTGGGTTCGAATTTGAAATCCAACCCAGTGTGGCTTGGGTATGTCAAGCTGTATTAAAATAGCTGCTTAATATTCTGCCTAACTTTTGGGCGATATTAACTTTTCACCGTTTGTTGAAAATATCATTTGAATTTAATTCAACCCACTGTTATACAGTTGTGACAAGTCACTTCACAGCCGTAATGGAAAACTTAAACAATCAGTACACACCATTCGGGGAGACAATATTTTTCTTCCATTTATTTTGTTATCCTGCGCGTCCTCCTTTCTACTAACAAGTTTCCTTTCTTCCTTTTTTACGCTAGCCCTGCACATTCATCACGGTTAGTGCACAGCTATAATTATCTAGTGTAAACATCATCACCAGTAAAATTGACACTTTAAGTGCTTAGATCATCACGGCCAACCACGACCCGGGTTTTGTGTTTCTAAGGCAAAGCCCCAGAGCACTTAGGGGGCCGGCCGCCCAGGCAGGCCAAGCCGGGCAAGAGTTGAAAACATAATAAACATTTATTTTATCGTGTTTGCGCTGGCTGCATCGAATGAAGTCACTATCGATGGGAAGATTTATTATAGCAGCGATTTTTTTTTCTCTTTTGGCGAAAATGTTTATGACGCTGCTCCATTGTTTGTACAACAGTGTCAACCTTGTTTAACGGCGTTGGTTAATGTTTACGAGACAAACGATACAAAACAGCACGCGATAATGATGCAAAACGGTGTCAATTAAACCAGTGCCCTCTAACCTTTTTTAAGTACCGGCGAGCTAGCGGTAGTACTAGTTTTGGCTTTCCCGACCATCCGAAGGGACGCTTTTATTTATTAATGCCATTGTTTATGGTTTATCTGGACTCGGAATATATTCCTAATGGTCATTTTAAGAAAAAAAAAACTATCAATCTGTTAGTTTGAGGTGTTCTACCAACTATTAGTCCTGAAACGTTTACAAATGCTCAATTATTCATTCCCTCTCGATCATCGATTTGTTTCGATTGAGACTTTTTTAGACTTTACAATGTCTCGATCAACGACCGTGAATTCTACAGATGCTTTTATGATACTAGTACCAACAGGATACGACGCCTTATATAACGTTAATATTTATGCCCTTCTCTAACATTTCTTCACAGTTTTCTTTGTTTATTAACTGGAATCGAATAATCGGACGAAATGAATGACAGGCCTTCTATGCTATGCCGTGTGATTTTTTTATAAACCTAGCGGATTTTTAAAGGTTCCTGTTCTTCTCTGGTTCTGGATTTAAGGTTCTGTTTTATTCTAGAGATCCGCCTATTAACAATTTTTTAACACAGCCTATTAACGCCTATTTTTTCAGTACTAGGTTTTAGTGTCCAAAAACGGAGTAATAAAAAAAATCATTTTTTCGAACAAAAACAAATAGTTCTTTAACAGCACGAAACAGTAGAAAGGAAGTAGACTAGTTGAACCTACTGCAAGAAAATAAACGTTTAAATTAAAAAATTAAATTTCCTAGATTAATAAACTTCTGCTTTGCTGAGGCCTTAATTTTCATGTAGTTGTATATGTTGTATGCGCATCGTATAGTTTATTTGTAATGCGTATAGTGTATAATGTACAGTGTAAATCGTTTGAAAGCCACTCTTTTTACAACCCCTGCTTTACCTTACTATCAGATCGTAGAGCTCCTGCTTGTTGAACACTTTGCAGTAGGCGTGCAGGACCTTCACACAGGCGTACCGCATCCCCGGCCACGGAACGACCGGACTGGCGAGGGCGTCCCACAACGGGCAGTCCGCGTGTCGCTGTAGGTCTAGCATCGTTAGGCTTTATGGTATATGTATTTGTATTTGGATTCCGCTTTTACACTTTCTCTTGCTTTTAACACTTAACTACCAAGCGATCGACGATCACTTTGCTCCACTACACAATTACACTACTACATTTTTCGTTCTGTTCCGTTGTTTGGTTTGTTTGCTTGCCTGCTTTGACACATCGCCAACTTTACCAACATCAACCATCGATACCCATGTTGCACCAGAACGATCGTTAGCCTGTAAGATGAACATTTGAACCTTCCCTTTCTCAGTTTAAACGATTCATTTTGAGGATGTCAGATGTGTGTGTGTGTGTGTGTGCGTGGGCATGTGGTTCACCTGGAAGAAGGCGTGCGTCAGACTGAAACCATTTGCCATGCGAAAACCGTAATCGGAAATGAAGCAAACAAATATTTTCCGGTTGTGCTGTGGAAATTTGCAATCCCAGCAGCGTGCTGTTTCTAAGGAAAGGGACCAGAAAGGGGGTGAGATGTGGGGGGGGGGGGTTTCACACATTTGCTGCGGGCCCTTGGAAACATAATCTTGGCAGCACTAGTAGTTCATAGTTTGTATTTGCTTTTCCATTATGAGTTCTTTCCCACACACACACACACGGACACAGACAAAGCGACGCACATTTACAGCAGCAATCGAATGGGGGCAAACAGGTGCAACTCATTTTGGAGGTTGGAAAATTTATGAAAATTAGTAAAATCAACATCATCACATCAGCAAGATTGGTCGGTTCGCGCCCGGTGTGTTATCGTCATAAATATCATGATCGTGTTAATCGTTCCGGGAATCGATTCAACCGAGCGGGCTGCAGGTTTCATTCATCCTTTTTTTCTCTCTCTCTCGTCCGTTTGCGATATTTGAAGATGACTGTTGCTTGAAAGTTGCATTAATATATTGTAAACAAAAAACACTTAAAAACATATTTGTTTCCTGTGTTGCGGTAGAATAGTAATTTCACATAAAGTTTAGAACGAAACACAGGGTAACCGCCATTTATCTGTTCGTTTTTTGTAGTGTTCAGGATATTAATTTTTTAAATTTCTGAATTATTTATGATGTTTGAATGATGGAAACCACGAAGAAAAGTAAGTGTTTACGCCAGTTTACTTTCCAGCTTATAATATTTTAAAGAAAAATTAAAAA